>QNGE01004220.1:18886-61136 GCA_008508345.1 Paragonimus westermani
ATGCAATCCTATACTGCAACGCTTCCAGTATTACGCTTCAAAATCTTTCTTCCTAGTTTAGATCTCGTCATTGCAGCCTCTCTCTGTTTAGTTTCCGAGAGATAGGGGTTTCCTTTCCTTATTAGCCAATCAACTGGCTAACCAGCATTGGTCGGCTGGACAGAAAGGCCCCACTGGCACGGTCTTATTCCTTCGGGTTTACACTGGATATGTGGTATGTTGGTGGAACTGCAATGGGTGCAGCGCAAGCCAGTTGCAGTGATGGATAAGCACAGGCGTCCTTTGGCTTCGGTCACTGTGACAAGCTAATCAGAATCGGATGCCGCCAACCATGTACTTGGAAAGAAAATTCTTATTCTCGCGACCAATCAGTAAGATTTTTGATTGTCCGTTGGGTGTGTTGACGGATTTCCCGCTTGCACTTGTTTCGTGCAGAGCGATAGGCTTCCAGATCCTCCGGCCTATCCGTTAGCTTTTGCCTAAAGAACAGACGAGAAAGCATACCAAGAAGGCGACGTGTGTTAGGCGGAAGCGGTGCATGAGAGGAGAACTTCCACAGTTTTCGAGGAACAAATGCCTCATTAGCTTCGCGAACGGTAGCTTTGAAAGAAAGGTCGTTTGAGTTCACTGATTCAGATGCAAGGCTGCTTACTTAAGAATGTTCTTAGTGCGTCAGTCTGCCTTCTGGAAATGTCCGAATAAAGTCATTGTCATAGCATTTTGGAGCCAGTTACAGACAAAGTCAAAGGCTAGTAGAACGTGGTCACTATGCCCCAGCGGTAGTTTGATAACCAACCTATCTACCAGATGAGCTTAATTCGTGAAAACCAGGTCAAACAAGGAGGGTGTCTGTCCTAGACGGTGCCTTGTAGGTAGTTCGATGTGCTATGTCCAGGCTTTCTCATGGATCAACACTGCCTGGGGTTTCGAGAAGCGGCAGTCAGTCCACATGAGAAGCAGCTACAGAGTTGAGTTTGGGTGCGTTGAAGTCACCCATAATAAGGAGACGGCAGAAACGCTGAGAAGACGTGAGACGGTCTAAAGTGACAAGAATGGCTTCGTCGTCGGATGCGCTACACGATGGTTAACGGTACATAACACCGACAAGAAGCGTGTCACGTCTAGGAAGATGGAGTTTGATCCAGAGTGTGTCGCATTTCTCCAGAAGGGTAAATTCCCCTACGAAAGCTGGCACCAGGAGCTTCTGGATTAGGAAGACGGCCATGCGTCCATGGGAAGAGTCTCTTCGGTACAAAGAGTAGCCAGGAACATGCAGTTCATTATCACTGATATCCGCGGAAAACCAGGTCTCTGTCAAAGCAGGAATGGAAGGGCTAGTGTTGTGGACCAATTGTTTCATTTCTGGTATTTTTTACAGAAGACTCACACAGTCGGTGTACACGTACGTGAAAGCTACTTCCACGGTTTACTGAGACGAGTGAACCAGGAAATCGATTAAACCGTGTAATGCGTCTGAGGGCATCATGAAAAGTTTACTTAGTAGCACGAAACAATAATACGCAGAACCAACCGTCCAGTTTTTCGCAGATTGATCAACAAAAACCCGACGATGACTTTAACAGGAAACCCTAACTGTGGTACGATACAAAACGTACAACAACCTATTGAAGGTTAACGTCGCGGATTCAGTTGTCGTCCTGATATTCAGCAACTAAGTGAGTCACTTCTGGTAGTCGCTGGCTCGTGGTTTTGTGACAACGATCTGTTGTTCAAGCATGGAGGCTCCTCTGCCTGAGTTCCTCTGAAGAAACAGTTGCGCATGTGGATCCATCGCCTGTATATGCTTCGACATGGTTTATATGAATTTGTTGTCCGGGATTCCAACAACGCCGATTCTGGGGAGGTGTTAGGTGCGGATAGAGTCTTCAGTGATTTAATTGGATTCTTGTAGAGATGGAAGTAGACTTTTATGGTATAGCAGGCCCGCCTCGAAGTATTCCGGTAAAAATCGGTGACACGGTGTGCTTGTAGTGACCTGGAGATTCCCCCAGTCTGCCTGCTGTAGGATGTGTCAAATCCTTTCTAAAACCTTAGCCCACACTGTACATACGATGTTATGGATCTTTTTCTGCCGCCTGCCTGATGCATGTGATCGCGTTTGTTCGTTTGCGTGCTTATCGGCGTATGCGCGCCAAGCGTGCCATACACTTTTTCCGGCTTGCCCGCACGCTCGGTGGTCGGATCCTCAGCCTTCCTAGCTATTTCGCATATCGATGTCGTCTAGCGTTGATCGAGACCATTTGTAATTGTCGCATAATATATTTTCGGTCTCCGCAATTATCTGCATTTTTATTTCGTGCCTGGTTTTCCTGCGAATACCTGAGGAAACGTTAATTCAGAGCACGCACGCGCCAAATGCTTGGTTGCACTGCAGATTTAACCTCTGTTTGGCAGACGTGTTGTTGTCCGTCCACTCAGACGTGTCTTTCGATCGTTCTTGACAAGAGCTCTAGAGATGCGAGCAGCGGATTGGGACTAAGTCGCGAATCATGGCACACCGGGAGCTAAAAATGGAGACTAAGGTCGTAGTTTCTGCCCCTGAATTATCCTCTCAGACCTGTGCGCCTGTTGTAGAAAGGGAGACAACGACTGCGTGATCATTCTAAAGATCGATATTCCAAGTACAGACAAGAGTGTTGAAGGCAATGAAACTGCACAAAAACCGTTTTCAGAGTTACCTACCCCAAAACCTACCAAGCGGCTTAGCAGAACATTCCTCCTCCCAAGATGTCGAAACGGAAGTAGCCTGTTGAGACCGCCTCCTGTGACTTCGAAAGTACTAACTTGGCTGACCATGATAGGTACTTCTATCAGTGGGCCCACTCCACTGCGCACATTACCGCCTTCCAGCCTTGAAGCTAGAAGGGGAAGAAGTCAAATTTTCCGTAGGTGAAAACTTCAAAGCACTGTCCCAAGAAGCGAGATGTGACAGGGGCGCAGTGACAGGGTGACGCCAAGAGCGCTGATCAAACGCACTGTATTGTCACCGACGTACTCCTAGGCGTTGATGTGTGCCTCAAATGAGGGCCGTCCAAACAAATCCGGAAGGCACACCGAGTCCAGCTCCACCATCCTCCTCAATTCTAGGCCTTCTTCCTCCGGCTTTTTCTCGTACTATACATTCTCTTTTCTCGCAGAATCCTACGGGGAAGTAAATTTTGACCGCATATATACGAACTATCTGAGTCTGTTGAACAAATTCTTGGAAATCAGACGATTATTTGATGACATCCAACCCCACTTGTTTACGTTCATGGGGACCTGGTCTGCAGGTGACATCAGTGACAGTGAACTTTGTGTCCCGGAGTATTTATTTTATCGGGCTGACTCCGGCCAAGGTTTCTGCGACCCTCTTTCAGCAGCACCTCCTGACATCCACGGTACGAAAAATGTGTTGTCCTGTGGACTCCACTAGAGCTGCGTGGCCAAGACTCGCTCCTATTAGGGGTTACCTGTCGTTCTCCCTCATCCGAAGGTTCCGACTACACCTTTCAGATGAAGTTGGGTGAATCTAATGCACCAAAGAGGAAATACGCATCAGTCTCTCACAAATACTGCGATAGCGGGTGCTCCACTTTCTCGTCGAAGCTGATACGATGTAAGGTGTGGACGCAGCTGGTTGACGCTCCAACGCGGCAGGTCACCCTTCTGCTCGAATTCGTCATCATTAACGAGAGTAACTTGGTAGACAGAGGTCATCAAGCGACCAATTAGACAAGGTGACTACTTTCTGCTAACCTTCTACCTTATCTGCAACCGGCTACAATAACCAACAAAAAGGTCCACAGTTCGAAACTTTAATCAGGCTGGCTCTGATGGCCTAAGAACATACCGAGGTTCACTTCTTCTTGACTTTGACTCCATGGACCAGAACTACCGTACGTTCGAGGGCGCAATTCAGAAAGCAGACGAATCGTTCACACCACACAAACTGCCACTTTCTCTTTTCGGTCACCCATTTCACACAGAATACATCGTCTTCTTGATAACCGTTCCCATGTATTCGCAAAGCATTGGCTTACGGGAAACTCAGAGGACCTGAGCGTGCTTCATATTGTTCGAGGCAGATGCAGGCGGGAAATCCGCGAACATATTAACCTCGTACAAGAACAAAATCTCCTCGGAGATCGCGGGAACAAGCCTTCTCATTTTAGCGATGGGGAGACTTCATCTGATTACCCAGTTGTGGCTGATTTATTCATGGAATACGACTCTGTAATATACAGAGTCGAACTGCCGAGCTGGTTTCCTGTCTTATCACCGCAAATGTTCAAGCAGCCACTTTTCACCACCGAATTTTCTGCGCTAGAAGTTGAAGACCTTTTATTCAAGGCTACTTCATACAGGGCAGCGGCCAGCCTGGCAGAACCTCTTTGTAAACCGTTAAAGCAACTAGTCCAGACTGGCTTTCTCCCCAGTGCACGGAAAGAAGCGACGGTCACACCCATGTTTAAAGTGGGAGACCGGAATCCCCCGGCTAGCTATCGGCGAATCAGCATTACTTGCACCCCGTGCAAAATAATGAGGCGCCTATTAAAGCACGCCATCACTTCAAATCGTCTTTTCTCGTCTATCCAGCATGGCTTTCTCCCAATTCGATCATGCATAAGGAACGTTTACTTTCAAAGATAGTCTGACGGAGGCTAAAGACAATGGTCGCAGCTCAAATGCTATCTTCTTTGAGTTAGCCAAGGCTTTTGACCGTGTCTTATGCGGCCCCTTAAACTACAAACTGGAAGCCTATGGTACTAAAGGAAAGGTTCTCCGCTGGACTGCCTTAATTCTTGATAATGGAACTTCTGGACTAATGACTGGATCAGAAAGTTTGTCTCATTCTTTCATTTCTTCGGGCGCTTCCAAAGGGTCAATACTAGGTCTTTTGTTATTCCTCATTTACATCGAACACTTCAGCGTATTCAAGGCTATGTAAAACACGAGGGAGTCTTGTATCGTCAGTATACGTTACTATGAGAGAACTGCATACAGCGGAAAGGTCGTTACAGTAGACTTATTATAATACAGAATCCGGTATGGATACTTGTGATAAACCACAGTTCCAGTACCACCCGCTGACAGCTGACTTTTCTTTGCCCGACTTTCAGGAACTCTTGCTTAAGATCAATCCTTATAGTGCCATGGTACCAGACGCGATCCATCTGCAGATCGTCACAGAAACGGTGCTCGGTTCGGTGGTGCTCCTTTTTAGTCTGTTCAAACAGACACTTTGGACCGACACTTATCGGTAGGCATGGAAAGAGGCCACTGCCACACCCATATTTAAGGCAGGTGATCGTCACTCTCCTGCTAGCTACCGGCCGATCATCCTTACCAGCATCCTATGCAAAATAATAGGACGACTGTTAAAACACGCCATCTCTAAGCATTTCTTCTCAAATAACCCTCTCTGTCCTGCTCAGCATGAATTTCTTCCCGATCGCTCATTCATAACCACTGTGTTGGTTTTCATGGATGGCCTAACGGAGGCCAAAGACAATGGTCATATCTCGCTTGAGACTGTGGACAGTTTCACATACTTAGGTGGCACTATCTCGTCAACCTGTAATATTGCTGATGAGATATTAGCGAGGATAGCAAAGGCACGAGTTGCCTTTTCCAAACTGCGTCATCTGTAGCGTCGAAAAGACGTTCGGTTGTCGCTGAAGGGAAGGGTCTATAATGCTTGTGTGCGTTCCATTTTGCTGTATGGTTCTGAAATGTGGCCTGTTCGCAAGCAAGATATCAACAGGCTTGCTGTGTTTGACCATCGTTGTCTCCGCCACTTGGCCCACATTAAGTGGGCTGATCGTGTGAGCAATGCGGCAGTTCGCCGGCGCGTATTCCGGAACGTTCGGGATGCGCGATCAATTGGTCAAGTAGTTACGTTGCACAGCTTGCGATGGTTGGGTCACGTTCTCCGTATGCCAGCTGAGCGTTTACCGTACCGGGCATTATATACTGAGGGCACTAGCGATTGGGTTAAACCGCGTGGTGGTCAAGCAACAACGTGGTCACGAAATATGAAGACTTTGACTGCTCCATTGAGCAAAGTGGGCAGGCATCGCCTGCCTGGATGGGGTCCTCGTGATCACTCAAACCGTTGGTTAGAGACGCTATCCGAGATGGCGGTGTGTCGCAGTCAATGGCGTACCTGTATCCATACCATTTCTAGTTCTTCCATTTAGTCTTCTTCAATCTTTTTTGTCCTTCGTAGTACTCTTTCCTTTTAGGATATTCCACGTCACTGTTGAGGTGAGCGGCGGCCCGAGCCACAGTACCTTTTGGTCAGGCTCATGGCTGTTTTTGATGATGATGATGATGATGATGATAATGGATTACTTCCTTTCTTGGTAACAGGATTTTCAGAGTAAAACCCGGCTCGAGTCTTTCGTCGTCTTCCCTAGTCTCTATGGTAGTCCCTCAAAGATCTATACTTGGTCCAGTGTTGTTTCTGATATACATTAATCTCTCGGAGCTTATTTCTAGCAATGTTCTCTTCTATTCTGATGATTTAAAAATCTGGAGTACGTGTCATTTCGGTGCATTGCAGATCGACCTTGACCTTATTAGGTGCTGGTCAGATGACTGGGGTCTCCCTTTGAACGACAGAAAGTGTGCGCATATATCGCTCTAAGGAGTCTCCGAGACCCTATTCGTGATACACGGTGCACGAAGTGTTATGGATATCGCGAAATGTGATGTCAAACAAGACAGGAATTTGGCTGTTATCTGGTTTATCCTTTCATCATCACCAGTTCGCTGCCAAATAAGGCCTCATAACTTCTGAGATGAAAGAAACACTCTCACCCCACATATATCGTCACGCCTTCCATACACTTTACGTCGTCTTTATTAGACCACTACTCGAGTATCCCAATCAAGTCGTCCACACCGGTTTGAAGAAGAACATACTCGCCATTGAACGTGTCCAGCGGGTGGCTACCAAAATTGTCACTGGCTTACGGCAGCTCTCCTGTAGGTCTTGCCACAAATTTCTTAATCTTTATCCACTTGAGTTCCAAAGACTCCGGGGCGACTCAATTTTTACAAACTTTCTCCTTAGCATAGGACTCGCACAGCAATTCCTCACTCTAGTATATTACAACAACATTCGAAGATGTCACGATAGGAACCTAAGTGAGTTTCGATCCCAGACGTCCCTAAGACAACAGTTCTTCTCTTATAGAGTTATCAGTTACTGGAACGACCTGCCACTACAGTCATGTAGCTGTCCCTCTAGGGACCGTCTCAGCGTTAGTGAATTCCCACCTACTTAAAAAACGGTTAGATTAGCAATTTAGTCTGTTCTTCTAGATTATTATTTTACTCTGTTTTTGGTACTGTCTGTAACCTCGAAGAGCTGAGCTACACTGTGTTTAGTGACTGCCTTTCGGTTCAACAGAAAACCACCAGACATCGAAAAGAACAAACTGACGGGATCCGTGTAGTTTGGACCCCCTGCCTCGAACCCATAGAGGAATCGCTGGAAAAATTGCTAAAAACCAATTGTGGCGTTGAATGACCTACACAACTCATCATTGCCCCTAATTCTATACGCACGGCAGGGTAGGCAGTTGTCTAAGCACAGCATAAACCTCACTGCGTAAACCCATCTTATACTGTTTGTTATGTGGTTTGTCATGTGTGATCGGCTTTTTGGACCGCCTTCTTGAAATATAAAACGCGGCTTCTACTCGGATACGTAGTTCAGCGGTTCCGTCCACGAGTCAGTAATAAATAAATTGGTCGTGCATGAGCGTCCAATTCTGAAGCCGTGTTGCTACGACGAAAAAAGTGAATGAGTATTTGAATGATCCTTGCGTACTCGTCTACTATGCTCTCAATCACTTTTGACGTGCGTGTTACTAGAGAAACCGGTCTAAATTACAGGTGTTCGTTCGATCTCACCAAGTCATGGGAACCTGTTAACGGGTGGCAGGTAGGGTGGCGTGGGCATTAGCCGGAGTGAGGAAGGACGCAGATCCAAAGGACGACCAGGATAGTGAACCGTGACGCATGGTACTCTCTCAGCCGAGTTGTTGAGGACAGATGCATGCTGAACACGTAATATCCTTGGTTGGTGGTTTGAGCCAATGCGGTCTGCATGCGGGGCGTGAAATGTGGAGAGGGATTGGGCTAGTTATCGCGGTGTTGAGTTGTAGTATAATATGCTCTGGATGCCTATCCGTCGTGCTGTATTCTACAGGGGTGGCCAGTTGGTTTTAGGAAATTTTTCCTGAATATTTCGCACATTGGCTCGTCTGAACTCAGTTAGAACTAGCGATCAGGACAGAATGTTGGGCGAAGACGAATTCAATCGTGGTCGTCTGCGACTATTGACGCGCCGACATCTGTTATATCCACCATGTGTGGTTCAGTAGTTAGCACCATGCCTAGACGGGATGGCAGGTGTCTTCTCCACATCGTGAGTTGACTAAAGTGTTCAATGAGTCACGCGTCTTGCACTAGATTGAGGAAATCAGTGGCTGCAATACCAGATATTTCTGCGCTGAGTAGACCCTCATGCGGTCGGTTGAATTTGCCAAGAACGAGGGCACGATATACGGGAGGTAGCGGTGGCCTGTTCCGGGTGTCCATTCCGGGGCTGCGGACGGAAAAGAAAATTGACCTCGTCCTAAAAATTTCACAGATATTCCTTAGGCGGACGAAGATTTGATTCTTAATTCGGGTGAGCGTGTAATCCACAAATAACGTATACTACTATTCCATCATAACTGCGGGCAAGTCGATCCTCGCGAAACATGCAATAACTAGGAAGTCATATCTCTCTTGCACGTCAAATCACAACGCAGGCAGAATTAATGAGCGTAAACGAATATTTGTGCAATCTGCCCAGCAGATATACACAAAGAAGTTTATATCAGTGAGTGAATTGGAGAAGAACTAATAGTAGTCGTGATGTATCACGCTGGCATCAGTAGCCAATCAGGTCGGAGATGAACGTATTGGTATTGCAAAAGATGTACACATGCACAACGTCCCCCTCTTCGGTGAGCTTTGAAGCAAAAGTAGATGAAACGGTCGACCGATTTCGGAGACCATGATAAGCAACAAGGATTTGAGGAGTTGGAGACGGGTTAATCCGTATGTGAATGTAAAGTGACTGCTAGGGTTAATCGTCAAGTAGATAACTGTCGTTGATTTTTTGTTATTGTCCAACTGGTATGTACCGGGTCTGAGAGTAGGCCTTATGGAGAGCAGGAATGGAAAGTTTGTTTTGCCGTATTTGTGTGGCTGATTCTCCGAGCTGAAAAATGTCCCGGATGTCGGAGTTTTTGCAGACTTCGCATGGGTCCTTCCCTTAATCTCCCTTCAGAGTAGCTCGGCATGGTTTTCTTCATTTGCAGGTTGGTCAGCTGCGTTGAGTTTCGTACGTAGAGCTGTCCCGATCATAAGTTCAGCGGGCGTTCTTCCGGTCGCTTTACGGTGGCTGGAGCGGTGATTGAATAACGCTCGGAAAACAAAATCCTCCCAATTCTCTTGTACCTTTATTGTCTGTGTCCACTCCTTCAAAGAGTGATTTGAGCTCTCCACCATAGCATTCTTCAAGGGAATGTCAGGAGATATCTACGAATGTTTTATTCCTTGCCGACACAAAGATTCTTCAAACTCACAACTAGCAAACCGAAACCCGTTGTCGATGAAAATCCCATCGGGAATCTCGTAGCGGTCAGTAAGATGTTTTATCCAACGAACTTCTGTCTTTAACATGACATCTCCACAAATATGTGCCTCAGGCTATTCACTGTAATAGCAACTGGCGGCCACTATGTCACGTTTATTCCAGAGAGTCTTTGTAAAATGTCCTACGATATCGTTAGTCAGTTTTGCCCACGGGCGCACAAGGTATTCCACCTGATGCGCTGAGGCAACTGTAGGTTTGTTTCATTTATCAGCATGTTGATAAGGGATGCAGTCATTGACGACAGTCTCGATCGACAGATACATTCATGACCACCAGTACCGTTTGCTAGCACGATGAAGGGTCCGTGTGACTCCAGGCTGTCCATCATAAGCACACAGCATAATCTCACGTTTCAACTTGGATGGTGGGAGGGGACTGCGGATACAGTCGGCTATCATAGAATGCTTCTCTCGCAAGGAGTAATAGTATTTCAGCGCGTCAGTGATACTTTAGACACTAGGCCATGTGGTAGAAATGTACTGTCTCAATTGTTGAGGTTCATCTTGTAGTTGCTTATGTTCTTGCAGTCGCTGTCTGGTTACCACTTGAGCTTTCAAACCATCATTGGCAGCCCACCATTTCGAATTCTCTCATATCGTCTGTATCAGTTCTCGTAAGCAAATGTATGCGTGAGAGTGCATCCGCTACGTGATTTTCCGAACTACCTCTCTACGTGACTTCGAAGTTGTAATTTGAATGTCTGACATACCACGGATTGTTGCTTATTGGTCTATGTCCTTCAGTTCCTTAACTGAAACTTGCCTTCAACACTGCATGGTCACTTCTCAGAGTAAAGCGTCTACCGACAAGGTATAAATGCCACTTCCCACAATCCCAGACACAGACAAAAGCTTCTTTCTCCCCGGTTGAATATTTTCACTCCAAACCAGAAAGCTTCAGTAATGCTCACGCTATAAAACTCTTCCGTCCTTGGTGAATTTGGAAAAGAACGGTTCCTATACCAACTTCGGAGGCATTTTTTGAAACGAACGCACTGCAAGATTCGTCGAGAATACCTACAACTGAACAAAAACAACCATCTGCTTCACGTATTTGAAGGCTTCAGCCTAGGTGTCGGACTATCCAAACGGAGTATCGGATCTTGTGGGTAATCGCAGTGGCACGACCACGGTGGCAAAAGTCGGAAAATGACTTCACTAACATGAGCACAGTCCAAGGTAATGTTTGAGTTGAAGTGAATTCGCAGGTTCTGGAGCATCTGCAATAGCCTAAGTATTTTCAATGTTGGGGCAAACCCCTTCATCAGATGTAACACGACCAAGGAGTGATATTTCACTCATATATAATACACACTCGTTCATGTTCAGACGCAAGTTCAATGGATGATGACGACCTAATACACAGGGAAGATTGAAATCATGCTCTACCTTAGATTTCCCGAAAACACTTCATGCATGTGCACAGCAGAATCCCAGCATGTAGATAAAGACTGAGTCATGAATCTTTGCCAAGTTGATGGAACCGAACTTTTACCCAGTGGTGAAATTTTGTACGGGAGTAGACCTTCTGTGTTGAGTAAAGCCGTGAAAGATCTTGAATCAGCCGTAAGTGGTATGTGGAAGAAAGCACTGTTGACTTTTAGTTCTCAGAAAAATTCTGCTTTGTCAAGTTTATTTGACAGCTCATCTTGACTAGTCAAGATGAATTTCTCAACCACTTGTTCGCTTAATGCTCGAGAATCTGTGCACAATCAAACACTACCGTCTTTTTCGAAAACAACAACTAGCCGTTTTATCCAAGCCGGACACGTTATCAGCTCAGTTACGTAATTTTAAAGCATCAGATTAGTAGCGACAGAAGCTGCTTCCCGTTTTGCAGGTGGTATCGGTGGTGGCTTTGATATGAAGGGCCGCTCTGCACCAGACTTTAAACGAAGTTTGGCAGGCCATGTTGACTTTACGGCCAACAGAATCAGCAAACAGTTGTGGGTATATATAATGCAATACTGGCATGTCAACGGAAGCTATTTTCATAAGTTCAGTAGAAGGTACCAGATCCAGATCAACCACTGCGGTACAACAAAATAATGGTTTTGTGTTCGTGTTGCATATGTACCGAACGACAGGAGCGAGTGTAAAAAATTTAACACACAATTGCGGTAATATAAGCCCCTTCATTTTTATGGGTGCATTGGTGTATTTATCGAATTTGTAAAACGCTGGGTGCACAGGTGAATGTTTGAATTGACGCTCATCAAATGAATCGAAACTTATAATTATTGAGGATGTAGAATCTAGTTTCATATCAAGAGGCAGTCTTGAGGCCGAAGGTAGAAAATGAATGGTTCGAACATCCGAACGTGGTAGTCTTGGTTCTTCAACAGACGTGGAATTAGCAATATATTCGTCGAAATGTAGCGTACATCTCTTCTCTGCTGTAGGAAATTCCTTTGGAACAGTAATAGCATTTTCTTTTGGTGCGTGTACCAAGCGCATACGACAGACTCTTGTAAAATGACCGATGCTAGAACGGCTGGAACATCCGGCAGTTCTCACTAGACATTCCGGATCTTTCGTTTAATACGCTGTTAATACATACCGGGAATATTCGCCAAGTGGTTGGAAGACGGTTGGGGGTTCCGTATTTTCGATCACTGAAACCGGCTGCGGGGACTTCGAGAACAATCCACATTGGGATCACACTTACTCTTTAATATGGTCCATTTAACAGGCCTTCCCCCAAGGTAAGTTGATTGCATCCTCATCCAAGAGAGATCCAATAATTTCTTCATTTCCTACACCAGTGGTGAACTGTCGTGTGGGCATGCAATTTTTAAGTTTTTTAGTAGGTAGCTTACAGTAGTCACACGGCCGGATGGTTCTTACAAATCGATAAATCAATCCTTCCGGTGTTTCTCCAGCTTACTGACTGATGCAGAAAAGAGTAATCCTAAAGCCATATACTTTGGTAACCGCCCCTAGTATTTCGTCATCATTATTCACAACCTCGTCAAAAGTGGTTTTGTGGTGAAGAGAATGGATGGCAAAATGTCTCTACCCCCTACTTCCTGGATGACTGCGGAAATTTTTTAGTTTAGTTCAATCTGTCGTGTCCAGTGATGTGTTTAACGCATTGCAGAAATCCACGTAGTCGGTAAATGTCGTTCAGCATGTAATCTGGCGCTCGAAATACTGATGGATCCACCGGAAATGTTGCAGATGCGTTGATTGAAGTGTACATTGAGAGCGACGCCGTATGTTGTATCGTAATTCAGAATGCAGGGTAGGGGTAAGATGCATAAACTAATGTGTGCAACCTGTTGATTTTGTCGAGGTTTGTTGCGTTATTTTGAGTTTGCTGAGGTTTGATTGATGTTGAAAGGTGGCCCTACGCTTTACTCTCTTCCCCAAATGAGATACATTATTCCTCCTTGTTCTTACACAACCTGCTTCCACCGTTTCCCTTACCCCTATTTACTCCGAGCCATGTAAACTTCCAAATACCGAAATTAGACATTTTTCTTCCATATTTTCACTTGAGTAACTTATGGTTCTCGTTGTTTCTCGATGCATGAACAGTCGTTTTGCTCTGACCAAACCAATGACCATTTGTTTGAGTGAGCTCAACCCGTTTTATCGTCCACCATTGTTGATCGGTGCCTGGTTGTTAATTTGTTGCTCAGGCACTTTCTTTGATTTCTGAGGATTTTCACATTCGAGGTGAGAGACAATTTTCTTGTACATTGATTCAATTAGTACCGTATTAAATCCAGTTATTACGAGCGCCTTCTCGTTAACCGTTTCGAGGATAGATTCTCTGTCGTTGAATATTGAGAGGCATTTACTGGATCAACAGATTACGCGTAACTCGGTGTGAACTTGGATCGTTAGCGAACGATTCAATACAACCGGCCCAGCAGAAATACGCAGGGGAGGTTATAGCAATGAATGAATTGGAGTTAAATCAATGATAATCGCAATGTGTCAACCGAGCGTCCGTAGGCAATCATATACGAAGTGAACATATCACCATTCCCAGAGGTATCTGTACACACAACATTCTCTTGTATTTGTACATCATGAATTTCTCCTGCCTAGACCAAACCTGTGGTCTTTTTGTTCCTCTTATTTTCAAATCTGGCGATTTTTGCACTTCATTCTTCCGATAACTGATCTTAATGAACGTGAACCACCGACTAGGTATGTGTACTTGCTCCCCTCATCTTGGTCAATATTTGCTTTCAGATATATAACGGTTATTACCTGGGCTAAACCAAACCTTTCGAAGTCGGCCTTCCAGAAAGTGCTAGTCTGCTAATCACCTCCGGTATCTTGGCGACCTTGACCATCTTTGCCGCCATATGCATTATCCCGGTAAAAGGCTTTCCATGTTCGGAGCATGGTCTATGTGCCTGGAGTCGAAGACGAGTTGGATAGTTGGTCTTAACTTATACCATCTCTGAAGTACAGTGAACAACACATCTCTCGTGGGGAAAACGATTCGAATAAGTTGTGGTTTGAGGTGGATCTCAAGTGCATTGGGAGTAGAAGGTGTTGTTCACACCGTGCTCCTCATTCGTCCACGTCTAGGTTCAGTTTGGTTCGAAATAACATCTGACAAACAATGTCGTGCTTGTGCGCAAACAGCGTACCCGCAAAATCTAGCCCCTCCACACCGCGTACAGCTAAAATGTACGCTGACCGTACCGGGAACATTGGGAGTTGTGATGTGCCGTTCGTCGTGTCTTCCTGATCATCCAAGGTGACTCAGGTGTCGCCCTTAGGTGACAGTTACTGAGTTTGGGCAGTGAAAACGCCGTTAAGAGAACTTCACTGACGTGTTCTACCTGGCCGGGTATGTCAGGAAGTGGCCGGGAGTGTGAGCTTCGATGAGACTTGCGAAGCCTGCATAGTGTGAATCTATCACTGCCGACTAGCTGAGGTAGATCGCTCAGAGACCTTAATTTTAACTGATCATCAGCCTCCTTCCGGTCGAGCAGCGTGCCTTCGCATCCTGTAGCGTTATGGATGAATAGATTATGCCTAGCAAACCTGGGGCAGTGACTAAGCGTGGGCGTATTGGTACACTGTATTCGGACCTGGGGGACGGTTATGTGATTACAACATTCAGCCAACGGTTAGACGCTTTAGTGATTCGTGTTAATAGGCGACTTGGGCACACCAGCCTTCTGAGAAAAAGTCACAATGCAGTTAACACATGTCCGCTCCTTTTTTATGCCGGAACTGGTTTGTTGGCCAGTATAAGAGGCGGAAATTTCTGTTCGTGTGTAAGTTGGATGGAGTTGACTTGCGTTGGCGTATCGCGGATGCAAGCTGCAAGGTGCGAGGAACTGAAGTGGTTACTTTTTCTGTCTTTGCCCTGGGTGATGTTATCCTCAGGGATATACTGACAGCATATCACACAGTAGCGTCTGAGAGGCGGTGTAGTTTATATTCGCAGCCTTGAATAGGAGGATCGGGCTCGCAGTTGCGGTGCGCCTAACAGATAGAGAAGTCGCGGGCTGTGGCTCTGCTGCAAGACCCTAGTACATCTGAGCATGATCCACAAAAATCGGCATTCAGAAAAATGACCTAATTCATGCTACCTAACTAAACCACAAATCTTATAAAGCCTACGAAAATAAGGAAATGAAGAACAAAACGAATAAAAATTGTCCAACATGTCCAGCGAGCCCCTATGGTGCCAGTAGTTATTGCTATGTTGCTGCAATGTATAGCATATAATTGGTAGCAGCGTCACAGGATAAGATTCCTGTAGAAAGAAAAACTCGAGAATTTTTGAATCCTTCTGCAATGGTAATAGCGCACATGTGCAGAGGAATTTCGACCAACGAGTAGCTCTACATAACCCGTCAAAATCCATCGGGTGGAATTCGAGTTTCCGCGCGCGATTGTAAGACAGCTGGATGTCGTAGATACAAGTTGAACCAACCCAGTCCGTTTTTCTTAAGTATCCAGCTGGCTCCCTCTGATTTGAAGGAATATCAATATAAACAAGATATTTCGTCACTCTCTGGTGCCAGAAGCGTAGTAATATAATGATCTAACAATATAATAATAAAATTGGGGATCGCGCTACAATTTGAAAAGGTCTCTAAAAGACCGGTTGAAAACCGATAATGGAAAGCAGTTTTACAGTTTGAGAACCCTGTGAGAAAAGAACTGTTGCCTGAAGAATCTCAAAGCATGCACATTTTCTTGTTGTGAAGGTCCCAACTGTTTTCATCCAGTGGGGCGTCACGCGTTAAAACAAACGAGCTGCAAGCGGAGTCGAATTGACCCATTGGAAAGCTGAAGCGTCAGCACCGATTGTAATTTTCCATTTTACTGATGCGTCTTGTCCATGAAATAACCAATAGAAACTCAATAAACTGATATTTGCTTTGCGTTACGAAGATTGGCTACCGCTTTTGATCCGGAAGTTAGATATTTTCAACACCCGGCATGTGCGCGCTGACATAAGATTTCAGTCGCAGAGCTGGTCACCGCTACTTCTCCTGGGCTGTTAAAACGGAAGCCTAACTTCGATGCCGACGTTAACACGACGAAGAGCGTGGCCACAACATCTCAGTCCCCCGTAGCGGAGTCGTTCTGGTCCGGTCCCATCCATATCGTATCTAGTCACCATTAACGAGTGTCGTCCCTTGGGCGGGCATATCAAGTCGCATATCAAGTCGCAACTCAGAACAGTTACAACACATTGCTCATCTTCGGTCTTGTAATTAACCGGCTACGAAAACGGGCAAAATTTCCAAGAGTCAAACTTTGTGTCAGACCGACTTCAGCGGCCTGGAAAGCTACACATTATCAATCCTTCTTGAGTAGGAGTATATGGGTCACATTTGTCATACGCTTTAAAGCGCAATTCCGAGAGCGAGCGACTTGTTCACACTTTAGAAACTTTGGACCTTTTTCTTCACTCGCCCACTTAACGTACGATACGTCGTCCTCTTGCATGAATTTGGCGCACGTTTCGAAAATGGCAACTGGGAGATGTGCCACTTGGGCCTTTCTGTCCAGCCGGCCAACGCTGGTTAGCCACTTGATTGGCTAATGAGGAAAGGAAACCCCTATCTCCCGGAACCTAAACAGAGAGAGGCTGCAATGACGAGATCTAAACTTGGAAGAAAGATTTTGAAGCGAAATACTAGAAGAGTTGCAGTATAGGATTGCAGGTTAATGGAACCTAAAGAAGATGCGGATGAAAAGCAAATATCTCGCCAAACTATGGAAAGCCATGCAGACCATTCATCATACAATGCACCAAAAAAGCCGGAGAAAAGAATGGACAGAAGTCCACAGACACTCACGCATCTGCTTTTTGTCTGGCTGCTCGCCATCGGCCAATATGACAAGGTTGAAACCGCAAGGACCGAAGTCACAGTCAGCACAGCCCTCCGGAAAAAAACAGCACGCAAGCCTGACCACCACGCCAAGGTAGCAGAAAGGGTTAGGATATATACATACATACATGTATAAACACGTACATAGGGGTACACACACGTGTGTATATACGTATACATATATATACGCATAAAAATACGTGGACTGTATATACATGTATATGCATGTGTATGTGTGTGCATATATGAAATAATGTACAAAAGTATATATATGAGCATATGTAAACTGAACGTTATATACAAGTATATGTATATACCATGCCAACATAATTAGGTGTGAAATACGAAAAATCTTTAAGTCCGTCTAAAAGACCAATCCAGAGATCATCTGCGGAATTGTTAGGGATATGGGACAAAATACTGGTATTCGTAGTGGAATATTATCTGATTGGTCCACTTCCAGCGCTATAATTCACCTCCAAATTAGTCCGAAAACGCTGAATTAAGTGAAAATCAAGGAATTCACCCCTGAATTAACCCAAAATTACGTAATTCATCCCACGTTATCCCTTGACCGAGTAACCGAACCCCATTTTCACCTGGAGCAACAGGATTTACCATGAATTTCTCAGAAGCCACGCATTTTATACAGGAAATTAAACACAGCAGGAGTGAACAGGGGAAATGTATTGAGTGATTCGGGACACAATGGAACGTTCTGGTGTACACTTCATCAATCCGTATGAGTGCGTTTCCTGGAGAAGTTTGGTATGCATTTAACCAGCGGCCTCGAAACATTGGCGGAGAAGAATACGAACCCAATGGAGCTCACGAAAACGGAGATGTCCATCCAGGTGAACAGTGAAACGTATCGTTCCCTTACTCGTCTACATCCTGTGTAATAACACAATGAGTGTGCACAATTCGATAAGGTAGAAAATCAAACTCATGTTGAAACGCATGACACGTGAACGGATTTATATAAGTGTACAAATATGTGTGTATGTTTATATGTATGTACGTCTACGCCTGTGAATGGCTGCGGGGGATTTTGCTACTTGGGTAACAACTTGTCGACAGATTTGTCCGTGGACCGCGAGTTGAGAGCGCGTGTGGCAAAGGCTAGCGCTGCTTTCGGACGCCTTGAAAGGCGTGTCTGGAAGAATCACGACCTGAAGATGGCCGCCAAGCTGTGTGTCTACGACTCAATGGTGCTGTCTATACTGCTGTACGGCAGTGGGACGTGGACCCTGTATCAGTGGAACATGAGCTATTTGAGCCGCTTCCATGTTCAGTGTATTAGGCGCATCTTAGGTATTCGGTGGTCGGACATGATTCCGAACACTGAGGTACTGCGTCGAGCGGACATGGACGGGATGTGAGCCATGTTGATACTGAACCAGCTCCGTTGGCTCGGTCACGTCCATCGGATGGCCGATGGCCGTATCCCGAAGCAGTTACTGTACGGACAAGTGAAGTCAGGTAAGCGAAATCCCGGTGGCCAGAAGCGGAGGTACCAGAATGTTGTGCAGGTGAGCCTTTCACGTTGTAACATTGATTTTAGATGTTGGGAGGATTTGGCTTTGAACCGGACGGCCTGGAGGAATACGGTTCGGGCGTGTGTCCAAAAGTTCAACGAGCAACTATTGCGTGGTCGCGAGCGGAAGCGTGCGGTACGCTGAGGAACCATCGGTGCCATATGTCGCGGTGACGTGACTATATGGCGTTGCAATGTGTGCGGCCGCAAATGCGCTGGCCGTTTGGGGCTAGTAGGTCACCAACGTACTCATAGTACACCGTCGGCGAAGAGGCAGCGAGTACGCTAGGCTCAGGTAGGTCATATCAGTATATTCATTCTACTTCTGTTAATGACTGCATCGGCCAACATCGTGGTCACTGACAATTAGTCCGCTCTTCAGTAACTTGAGTGTCAGGCGATAAGAGGATGGAATTTTCTAGTGCGTTTCACTGCGCTCGAAAATGCCCGGGTCAAACGACCTTGAATGACGAAATATTAGATGAGCTTGATTAGGCTAGAACTAATTGCTGATCATACTTCCTAACACTGAGGGAAATCTAGAGTTTGTTTCCAAACCCTAACGCCTTCTTTTAGTTCGATACTTGATGGGACTACGTTTTGACCGCTCTTCAGGAAAGAGGGTTTAAACTGTTGCTGGACGAGGGTCAAGCTTACACCCACTTGCCCACTACAGGTGCAAGACCTGAAGTGTTCGCTATATATTTCGGTTTCAATACTAGGATGAGAGTTCAGAATAACTGTGCTCCACTTCAGAGATCTCAGCAGTGTGGTGAACACGTTCCAGTCGACCAATTTTGCCTGGCGCCAATGCAGGACGCTCAACTCCCTTACAGCTCTCAGGTCGAGCATGAAGTTGACTATGTTGTGATCACTTCCTAGAAATTGTTCCAAGGCGGACACATTAGCAGTGGAGATATCTGTTGTGAAAATGAGACCATAGTGTGGTCTTGTCTAGTGCGTCCTAAAACTTGTTGGCACCACCCGTTTATCTGCGCACGTGCGAGGAACCCAGCTTGATACATAGTTCAGTCCAATAATAAGGTTCTTCATGTCGTAATGAGTGGCGTTGTGGTCTGCAGACACATTCTATGAGTAATTCACAGGATCCAGTCGACATAAACAACCGCTATGAGTCATCTATCATACCAGGACATGATTCATCGACCACGGTTGCCGAGTATTTCTCCCTAAGGTAAATAAAACATCCTCCACCTCGTCATACACCAGGATTTTTGTGGAACATGTGATAGCCTATAACGTTTAGTTGTGTGTCTGGAGTCTCAAGGGTGCACCGAACCTCGGTGGTTTGAATATGATAAGGATCATATAAGAAGATAAAATATCATGAAATATCCCTCTCATTTATTAGTGAACGTGTATTAAAAGCAATGAACCTGGTGCATTTTTCTCATTTGGCATCATTTGTAGATCTCCAGAAAGGTGTAAAACAGAAGGTTGTTTGTTATTCATGGGCTCTGATGACATCGCTTGGTTTGATGTCCTTTTAATGAGCTCATTGAGTGTCATCTGCGTTCGAGTCCATGATAGGAAGTGTTGGTAAAGTGCCAGTAAGGTATGGTTGGGTAGTGGAACTATGGGGGCGGAGCTAGTAGGAGAGGCTTGGGAGGTATATGTCCTGCTTAAAGAGAGTAAGGCTGATGTAACTTGGTCATGCCCACCTGCACGCTGTCAACGCAGAGATCGCTGGTTGTGTTTGTTTGGGCATTCAAAGTGTAGGGCCTACCCGTATTGAAGGGGGTGTTGAACGTAGAGTTGGCAACTCTGATGAGAATCTTGTTCAGCCATGCATTGGCAGATGCGTCACGTAAGAGGTTGCTATTATTAGGCAGAGACCTGGCATTAGGGGATAGTGAGAGATACATCTTTTTATTTGCAGGGTATGGATTCCTGTTCTCTTGCTTGTATATTCCTTTATGATGCCAGGGAGGAAACTTCGAGCTTATTATCACGGATACCCCACTGAAGTTCGGATTGCGGACTATCACAAAAGTGGCTTGAAGTTAAAACACCGGCGCGTCTTTAATTAGTAGACTGCCGATTTCTTACTTCAGTTGAGACAATCTCCGCATAATCATTCGCGTAACCTCTTCTGCCAGCTAATTCCTCGATTGAGGTCTCCCTTACGCTCGGCACGCCGTTCGAACTGTCAAGATCTACCGTCGGATCAGTCAAGTCGGTGAATTTATTCTCTCTGATGACGTTAACATTGTCGGTACGATCGTTGGTACACTCAGGCGTGGTGCAATGAAGCAGAGCTATGCGATCCTTATGACCCGGTTCATCAGTTTATGGTATCGTCGTGCCATATTTCGATGCGTCCTGGATCACATGCTTAGAAACTGAGGTCCTGCCCATTAAGAGTTTTTGACATTCCTCTTCAAGGGGCGTTCTGTTCTCTGGAAGTTTCACCAAGTTAAGCTCGATTTTGGACTTAATATGGTCGGGACACTGTATGAACTGTTTTTGCAGTCGTTTCGCTCTGAAATTTGAATAGTGACGGGCAGCAGAACGTTTGTCTTCTTGCGAAGACGTATGTACGTATATGATGTTGGATCTACCCTAATAACCTTCGCGAATATCTCTTCATTGCTTTCTTAGTGCAACTTATCTGTCACATTGAATAAGGTAGCGTTGTTTGAGCAGCGCGTACGTTTCGAGATTTCTGTTGCCAACGTGTTGATGAACAGGCTTGTACTCCACATATTACCCATCTTGGGGCTTTCAATCAGTCTGAAGATGTAAGATAGGGAGACAAGATTCTCTTTTTGAGATTCAAGTGCGACATAGCTTGCTCTTGATTAGGGGAGGTCTGGTTCTAGCTTGGATACCTTGCCAAACGAATCCGCCAATACACTACCTACAGGAACAGAACACTATTTAGTTTGAGGGCTACAGGTGAGGATCACCAATTTGTATTCAACTCCTTCAACAGCAGTAAATTTGGGAGAGCCCGAATAAGTCCTAGACCCAGAGCCTTTGCCTCTAGGACGGTCAACGTCGAGTTCAGAGCCTAATATTGTGGTTTTGGCACCAGCGGCTCTTGTATGACGAATGATTTGGGTCACCACGATTCGTAAATATAACCATACTTTCGGACAGGCGTGGAAGTAGGTGGAATGTGACTAGACTGTATAGAATAAAAGTATCACTGATCGGAGTTATAAGAGAAATTTCAAATCCAATACTCACGCAGTAATTACGGGAGTGATTTTCCTTTCCGTATGCGAATACGTGGGAAACTCTGATGAGATGAATGCGGTCTGAAGTTTTACTGAAACGGTATAAGTGATAATTCCAAGTCAGATATAAAAATATATCATATATAATGACACTGTACGTCATATAGTGATTAAGTGGCCCATTATCGATAAATCTCTCCGTGCGTTTAATCAGCATGTCGGTGAACGTTGAGCAAAAGATAATCAACGTGAAGTATCAAACTTTTGAATAATTGCGCTGATTTCAACAGTTAACTTGCATGAGCCTTTTCAATAACATTTCGCAAAGAGCTGCAGGTGCTAAGAAAAATAGGGGAATAGAACTGCCGCCAGGATACCCACACGGAATTGCGGTGAGCAAATGCGTTTACTGTACACGGCGAACAAAACCCTCCAAACTGTAATGTTTATTTATTCATTTGATATGATAACAGATTGTAAGTTTGCAAACTACAGATGTCAAGCATCCATTATCGCACCGATAGATATCAAATCAAGAAGACAAACCTGGTGCCCTCACAAGGCTTTCAGGTTAGTAAGCCGAATATATGTCCTGAAAATAGACGTCCTCCTGTTAACGATTAACTGCATGTGTGTGAGTTGATAGGTCACTGTAAGACTGCTCGTGAAGTGAGACTGTATGTGAACGTGAAGTATGGGATTAGAATGCCTCACCAAGATTTATGTAATCCACGAACGAGACACAGCAAATTAAATAATCACAACGAAATTATGAAGCTGTGAGACTTAACGGAGGCAGAAGGCAGTTAAAGGTTTCTACTGCGGGAGAAATTGCTCAGGTTCGTCATGTTTGTATCGAACAATGCTCTCCAAGTGTGTCCAATGTATGGAGATGTTATTCTATGAGATGCCACTCAGTTAAATTGTAGCGGCTTCGTACTATGGCATGGCATGTTGGTAGACGTAACAGGAGTGGGTGTAACGTTTCATACACACTTGTGCCAAACGGAACTACTGCCAGTTATACGATAATATTGGAATACTTGCTTGAAATGTTGCCTTGTATGTCTGCTGTTCAGCAGCACAGATGTGGGAAATGCGTAAAATTTCCCCCACCTTGTGCCATCGTATTTTGCCAGTTTCGTTTACTGTATGACGTGTCTCGGCGTTATCGCCAGTTGATAGGCTTAAGCGGTTAGCAAAAGAACCTTGTTTACCAGTGGACCCCCGATATGGTTTTCACTAGGAACAGCGATCAGTTAATAATAAAAATTCCGAATCCAGTACTCACGCAGTAATTATTCACCTTTTTCGAAACGGAACAAAAGTGGGCAGGGCATCTCGCGACGACCTCCACATGTGTTTGGTCCGTTATAGTATGACCGCTACCCCAGGAGGGTGAACGGAGTTCAGTCGCCATCCTTGCATTTCATCTGGCTACTGAGACTACTTTTATAAGCTCCCTTACGTGTTGCTTTGTTTCATTTTGTGGCCAGCCAAATCAGGATGTACCCTCAAGTGCGTGTATACTAAATGTCTCAGCCTATTAAACGAACCACTAGTAATGAGACAGTTGGATGACGACACCAGTCCCTATGTTCCTGCTTATACAGAGGCCCGGCATCCAGCAGATATTACCGATGGTGAGCTACATGTTCTTGGATAGACTGTGCCCAGCACACACCTTCCGTGGACGCAGAGTAAGCTGTGCTGTCTTTTTAAGTCAGGAGCTTCCGGTGACGAGTTTCAAGGGGAGACTTGCCTCGGAAAAGAGGTCGCACTCCGGATCAACTTTTAGTTTCGTCTTCATGACAGGCTTCTCACTGGTGTTATTTACCACTTGTTGTCATGCAGCGCATCCGAAGACTGGGCTCTACTCACTCCCCCAGGTTGCTCTTATTCTCCACAGCGTTTCTGCCATCTTATTGCGAGAGTTTTCTGTACACCCAAACTCAGCTGAGAAGTGGTTTTCCATGGCAATGTTGACCCATGAGGAAGCTTGGGAACAATGTGTCGAACAACCAGCAAGGCATGGCCCATTACGGACATCCCCGCGGTTTAATCTGGTCATCATGAATGAAGCTCATCTGGCAGATAGAGTGGTCATCAAACCACCACGGAAACTTGGCGGCTATTTGCCACCGGTTTGTGATTTCATCTGTTGCTGGTTTCGAAGGGCTGTTAAAAAAATCGCATTCCCAGATTTCCGTAAGGCGGAGTTCATCTAAATTGGGACAATTTTGAGGACAGTCAACCTCCAGTCCGACTCAGTGAAATCACGCTACCCTTCTTTCAAACATGCCATTCACGAGACCGATGAAACGGTTGTTCCTTGCAAACTGGGCAACTTCTGTTCTCGCTTGCTGCCTCTTTGACAGCATCTTGACGTACCTACCTGTCCATTATGTGGACAAAAGCTAATGGACAAGTCAGACGTTCCTTCTTCCTCCCCGACCTTTGCTTTACTTCCCCAAGGATCCGAACTTGGTTTACTGTCGCAGTATGCCAGGAATGTTCTCCTTAAACCTCACAACGTCACCGAGATAGTCGACGTAGCCTATGCAAAAGGAAGGTAGGAAGTGCGCTGTAACAAGGGACGCATTCTCCACGTTGACCTTGTAGCGGTTAATAAATATGACTGCTGCTTATCTCAATGGATGGTACCCTGTTATCATATTGGTGCTGTGCTTCGTTTGATTGAAAGACCCTTACCAATTTTGGTGAGGGAATTCGGTGGTTAATGCCAGTCAGTGAGGAAGCGGAAATCTCTTTTTCCCAGCGTGATAGCCGGTTGTTTTTTTAGCATATACTGGTTTCCACGTCTTGTTTGGACAGATTCAGTGTCGCTGGGGATATTTGCTATGATACAGCTGTTACTTCAGGGTTTATGAACGCAATTAACAATCGTAAACATGTGGCCGTCTCGCGATGGATAAATCAGTTGCTGTCTAGCCATCCTGACCTTTTATTGTACTGTTCAATCCTAGGTAGAAAGGTGCTGCAGATAAGTGGCCGAGCGTCTTTCGGGACCTCATGGCCAGAGAAAACAGTGAAAAACAATGATATATAGTATGAACCGTTCTTTTCAACCCGGAAGGGGTTAGTACAAAACGGGTTTCATTGATCAGGAAAAGCCTGATAGTCTACTTTAATGTCCCTACCTGCAGCATCTATCCCACGGCACATACACTGACGAGTGTTACGCAGATGCTGCCCACCAGCAACATCACACCTGTCTGATGAGTTGAACCAGGTAATGGCAGCTTTCACAGAACGTCCACCATTTCCAACAAGCGCAGGAAGTCTAAACTTGATCGGCATGTTAGTGGCCACAATATGATTATGACTGACCTCATCGGAGATTCTATGGAGACAGCTTGTAGTAGACTGTAAAGTTTGCTGGATATACCTCCAGATGGAGGACCCCGTGGACTTGGACGGAGGCACCGTGCACTGGGTACAGTGCAGTAAATGCCCCGATTGACACCGCCGCTCTTGTACCGACCAAAACGAGTTTCAACAGGTCTACACCTGCTCGGACTGTGAGGCCGTGGACCACACAACGTGGTCAGCCAGCATGATAACGAGGGAAAGGCACTTTCCGGCGCCGCATGGGAGAACCCAAGGTCGTATGCAGGGCCACCCAACACATGGTTCCACGAGCGACGCTCGTGTTTCCATTTTGAGCTGGTCAAGAAAGGCTCCCGAGTCTTCCTTCACTGATTCCACCGTGGGCATACCAACCAGATTTTGCATGCGTCTATGTTCATAGTTAAACACGGTTGGCAGCATCCGATTCGGATTAGCCTGTCACAGTGACTGAAGCCAATGGACGGCTGCGCTTAGACATCACTGCAACTGGCTTGGGCTGCACCAATTGCAGTTCCACCAACACACCACATATCCAGTGTAAACCCGAAGGAATAAGACCGGGAGATGTGCCAGTGGGGCCTTTGTGTCCAGCCGGCCAATGCTGGTTAGCCACTTGATTGGCTAATAAGGAAAGGAAACTCTTATCTCTCGGAAACTAAACAGAGAGGCTGCAATGACGAGATCTACACTGAGAAGAAAGATTTTTGAAGTGTAATACAAGAAGCGTTGCAGTATAGGAGTGCAGGTTAGTGCATCCCAGAGAAGAAAAGAATGAAAAGCAAGGTTCTCATTGGACTATGAAAAGCCAGGCAGACCATTCATCATACAATGCACCAACAAAGCCGGAGAAAAGAATGGATAGAAGACCACAGACACTCAAGTTTCTGAAAAGAAGAGCGGATTAATTGTCAATGACCACGATGTTGGCCGATGCAGTCATTAACAGAAGTAGAATGAATATACTGATATGACCTACCTGAGCCTAGCGTACTCGCTGCCTCTTCGCCGACGGTGTACTATGAGTACGTTGGTGACCTACTAGCCCCAAACGGCCAGCGCATTTGCGGCCGCACACATTGCAACGCCATATAGTCACGTCACCGCGACATATGGCACCGATGGTTCCTCAGCGTACCGCACGCTTCCGCTCGCGACCACGCAATAGTTGCTCGTTGAACTTTTGGACACACGCCCGAACCGTATTCCTCCAGGCCGTCCGGTTCAAAGCCAAATCCTCCCAACATCTAAAATCAATGTTACAACGTGAAAGGCTCACCTGCACAACATTCTGGTACCTCCGCTTCTGGCCACCGGGATTTCGCTTACCTGACTTCACTTGTCCGTACAGTAACTGCTTCGGGATACGGCCATCGGCCATCCGATGGACGTGACCGAGCCAACGGAGCTGGTTCAGTAT
Organism: Paragonimus westermani; assembly: GCA_008508345.1. NCBI lineage: Eukaryota > Metazoa > Platyhelminthes > Trematoda > Plagiorchiida > Troglotrematidae > Paragonimus > Paragonimus westermani. Next base: position 45,464 of record QNGE01004220.1, read on the forward strand.
CAACATGGCTCACATCCCGTCCATGTCCGCTCGACGCAGCACCTCAGTGTTCGGAATCATGTCCGACCACCGAATACCTAAGATGCGCCTAATACACTGAACATGGAAGCGGCTCAAATAGCTCATGTTCCACTGATACAGGGTCCACGTCCCACTGCCGTACAGCAGTATAGACAGCACCATTGAGTCGTAGACACACAGCTTGGCGGCCATCTTCAGGTCGTGATTCTTCCAGACACGCCTTTCAAGGCGTCCGAAAGCAGCGCTAGCCTTTGCCACACGCGCTCTCAACTCGCGGTCCACGGACAAATCTGTCGACAAGTTGTTACCCAAGTAGCAAAATCCCCCGCAGCCATTCACAGGCGTAGACGTACATACATATAAACATACACACATATTTGTACACTTATATAAATCCGTTCACGTGTCATGCGTTTCAACATGAGTTTGATTTTCTACCTTATCGAATTGTGCACACTCATTGTGTTATTACACAGGATGTAGACGAGTAAGGGAACGATACGTTTCACTGTTCACCTGGATGGACATCTCCGTTTTCGTGAGCTCCATTGGGTTCGTATTCTTCTCCGCCAATGTTTCGAGGCCGCTGGTTAAATGCATACCAAACTTCTCCAGGAAACGCACTCATACGGATTGATGAAGTGTACACCAGAACGTTCCATTGTGTCCCGAATCACTCAATACATTTCCCCTGTTCACTCCTGCTGTGTTTAATTTCCTGTATAAAATGCGTGGCTTCTGAGAAATTCATGGTAAATCCTGTTGCTCCAGGTGAAAATGGGGTTCGGTTACTCGGTCAAGGGATAACGTGGGATGAATTACGTAATTTTGGGTTAATTCAGGGGTGAATTCCTTGATTTTCACTTAATTCAGCGTTTTCGGACTAATTTGGAGGTGAATTATAGCGCTGGAAGTGGACCAATCAGATAATATTCCACTACGAATACCAGTATTTTGTCCCATATCCCTAACAATTCCGCAGATGATCTCTGGATTGGTCTTTTAGACGGACTTAAAGATTTTTCGTATTTCACACCTAATTATGTTGGCATGGTATATACATATACTTGTATATAACGTTCAGTTTACATATGCTCATATATATACTTTTGTACATTATTTCATATATGCACACACATACACATGCATATACATGTATATACAGTCCACGTATTTTTATGCGTATATATATGTATACGTATATACACACGTGTGTGTACCCCTATGTACGTGCTTATAAATGTATATATGTATATGAATATACCTACATGTGCGATTCTTCATCCCCACCTAGGATAACCGGTTGCATAGTGGAAACATTGCACTTCCAGGTCACCGAGTCTATTATGTAACGCGCAACGGAAACCAGAGAGTGCGCACGAATTCGATTTCAGTTGTGTGACGTGGCGTGCTGCTGTGTTGTTGGTGCCGTTCTAGCTTTCGTTTGTGTAAGTCGTGTGCATGGCTAACTGGGCCTTCGTCTCATGCTTGTTCATATTGCTTCTCTTTTCGGAACAGTTGTTCGAATCCCAACTTCGGAAGAACGCTATCGCCAGGTGCGTCCACATTGCCCGAAGGTTGGTCCGCGAAGTCACGAGCATTCAAAGTAGAGTCGGCTGGCGTGCATGTTAAAATTATTACTTTTTACGAGGCTGCTTTTTGCGGGTGAGAAAGGTTAAAACGGTCCTAGTAATTGGTTGCCATTTTCGAAACGTGCGCCAAATTCATGCAAGAGGACGACGTATCGTACGTTAAGTGGGCGAGTGAAGAAAAAGGTCCAAAGTTTCTAAAGTGTGAACAAGTCGCTCGCTCTCGGAATTGCGCTTTAAAGCGTATGACAAATGTGACCCATATACTCCTACTCAAGAAGGATTGATAATGTGTAGCTTTCCAGGCCGCTGAAGTCGGTCTGACACAAAGTTTGACTCTTGGAAATTTTGCCCGTTTTCGTAGCCGGTTAATTACAAGACCGAAGATGAGCAATGTGTTGTAACTGTTCTGAGTTGCGACTTGATATGCGACTTGATATGCCCGCCCAAGGGACGACACTCGTTAATGGTGACTAGATACGATATGGATGGGACCGGACCAGAACGACTCCGCTACGGGGGACTGAGATGTTGTGGCCACGCTCTTCGTCGTGTTAACGTCGGCATCGAAGTTAGGCTTCCGTTTTAACAGCCCAGGAGAAGTAGCGGTGACCAGCTCTGCGACTGAAATCTTATGTCAGCGCGCACATGCCGGGTGTTGAAAATATCTAACTTCCGGATCAAAAGCGGTAGCCAATCTTCGTAACGCAAAGCAAATATCAGTTTATTGAGTTTCTATTGGTTATTTCATGGACAAGACGCATCAGTAAAATGGAAAATTACAATCGGTGCTGACGCTTCAGCTTTCCAATGGGTCAATTCGACTCCGCTTGCAGCTCGTTTGTTTTAACGCGTGACGCCCCACTGGATGAAAACAGTTGGGACCTTCACAACAAGAAAATGTGCATGCTTTGAGATTCTTCAGGCAACAGTTCTTTTCTCACAGGGTTCTCAAACTGTAAAACTGCTTTCCATTATCGGTTTTCAACCGGTCTTTTAGAGACCTTTTCAAATTGTAGCGCGATCCCCAATTTTATTATTATATTGTTAGATCATTATATTACTACGCTTCTGGCACCAGAGAGTGACGAAATATCTTGTTTATATTGATATTCCTTCAAATCAGAGGGAGCCAGCTGGATACTTAAGAAAAACGGACTGGGTTAGGGTGACGTTTGTCTGGATTATCCTCAAACTGCATTCGGCTCAACTGTGGAAGCACACGGAGACAAGAAGTGTGACACCAGACCTCACAGCTGACGCACTGAATGTTTTGGTCTTTTGTAGGTACTACCGCAAACCATAGGCTGCACTTAATTCACCTCAACACTTATTGAAGAAAATGAAGAATGAATATGTTGATGACTTTCTGCAATCGAACACTGGATGAATGGATATCGTGCGCCATTTTTGACTGATGCTACGTTGAAAGGAAAAGAGAAAATCAAATTCAGTTATCAATGTTACTATCGGAAGATTAGAATAACGCAGGACCACCCAACCAAACCATGTAGCGTAGCAATCTGAAGAGTATACGGTCCAGGCGGAATGATACACTACTAGTAAAGTGTACTAGTGCATAGCAAAATAAGGACCAACACATTAGCAGAAAATTTGTGGGGCAATGTAGCACCAGTCCAGATGGGTGGCTTATCCCCTGAGAATTAACGCTCGTGTATACCAATCTGGATTCTCTCAAGTTCCGAGAGATTTCACACTACTCAAATAAAGATCAATGTAAGCGATTAGTCGCAATAAAATAACACTGGATAACGTTCGCTCAAGTAATCGAGAGTTTTCAATGTTTTCGACATTTTGATTAGACACAATAACGATTCATGTCAGCGAATGGCTGTTTTGAGAAAATGGATTACTTCATGTGCGCGATTGCAGCAAAGGCTGACCCACTTTCAAGCCACAATATTGAGCCACACAAGCCAGAAGCCCGCGCACCAATTTTTGGGAGCTCGGCTCGTTCCTGTCGAATCTGACTGATCGATAGAATATTGCTGTGCGTCAACCTTATACTGTGTGGATACAGTTCACCTGCAACCCACTTGACAATTAAATTTGATTATCTCTCGAAGAAGATTTGTCATCCACAACTTTTGAGATCGCTTAATGATAGTCATTGATGATTTTATCGGTGAGATAATGACATTGCGATTTAATATTGTGCTGATTATTTGGGAACGTTCGTTTATCTCCAAGTGTTGCTACTCATGGCGGGCGATCATTCAAAAACAGCGACCGGATGTTTATCTACGGACGGTACGGATGGTCTCGTGTAGCGCTACACACAACACCGAAACGGAAAGTAATCTAGGGAGACCAGAGACCGCCCGTCGACGAGTGAGTAAACCGGAAGTGCGTGCCCTTCAGGTTCGTGGCACTTGGTATGCGGATAAGCAGTCGGACAACGTACAGTACGCGACTCTTCTGAACAATGAAGTACATTTTGCAACTGCGAATTTTGGAACTATTCCACACATACCACAGAAAGGCCAGTGAAATATCCAGGTCGCCTTACAATTCCCTTCTGGAAGGATAATGTGAAAACATCCCTTCGATCCTGACGAGGACAACTGTGACCAGCCACCCCTGACCTGGCCTGATTCATGTCTTACCAGCTGATGTCCAGTTGGCGTGCTATCGGCACGTCATTTCCCAGACGCCGTGGGTGAAGGCGCACTAATGCTCACAGTTCCTAGTGTCCTAGCTCCTGGTGTCGTTTCCTAAGAGTTCCGAAACTATCACAGAAGAAACATCTGAATGTCCAAGGTGAGACGTCCACGGAACGTTTGCAGACGACATCAGGTGTGAAATCGAAGATAATCTCAGTAGGTGGTGTTGCTACGTGTGCGTCGGATGAAGACATGCGACTGAAGCTGAAAAGAAGTCGGAAGTACACGGACACGAAGGTAACTGACCCGTTCAACTGAACTACGTAAGGATAACTCGCTGAGGATATGGCCAGCTTAAACCCCAATGCTCTCTTACGTTTTTCCGAAGCTTCCCAGCAGTGAGTCCCACTCTTAATGCTGTAAGTATCTAGCGTATATGAGTGAGCTGTGAGACTTTCGATTAAGTGCCTTAGCAGAATCAAAGATGGCGGCATCCGAAATAAGCTCATGGTTCCTGACGTCGGTTAGATTGTCCGTGAAAAAAGGTGTGCTAGTTACTCATCATCAATCTGGCAGCAACCCGTGCTGAGCTCTGAAGATAAGCCTGTCGCTGGGAAGATGATTTAATATTACACCGTTGGCCAGGATCCCTAGCATTAACCCCGGGCTATTCTTAAGTTCAATCGGTTTGGTGCTGTAGACACATCATGAGCTACTGGATAATCTGTGTTCATGGGGGAATCTGTTTTTTCACCTTCGGGCACTATACGAAGTTTAAAAGAATGAGCTTGACTTCAGCGTAATACACACCCACTGGTTATAAGGATCAACAGGGCATATTTGTCTGTACTTTGTTGCAGTTGTTCTTGTTTTCAATGGTACCGTCATTTTGGCCACACAGGACTTGCATCGGTTGTTGCCAGAGTTGACTGTCAGCGGTCCCATTGGCAGCTGTGTGTAAAACTCCGCTTTGGTGGAAACACTAATCCAATTTAGTGAGGTCAATGCCATTTGCAATGCGTTTTGATACTTTGTGGCCGAACTTGTGAAATCGGGCACGATTTGACACATTTTGGAGATTAGATATATTAATTCACTTCCGTGCGATTTAGAATCTAACCGAACACTGAAGAAACATTGTTGCATCTTCCGCTTCCTCGCCAATTTCCGGAAGACAATGGAAACATTTGCAGTTTGGTACACAGTTAATAGCTGAATAGACTATGATCAGCCATCAGGCGTTGTCGTATGCTTGGTCGCTTCTATCTTAGCCTACACATGAACGATAAAAAGTGGTATAAGAACGGCAAATATCAGTTAGTGACTATGAAATATAGTTAACATTGAACGCTAACGACGCTTGAAGTACTTCATAAGGGCATTACATCTGCTACGCAAGACCTACAATCCTGCAAAAATGGAGAATATGGAAGTTCCATATAAATGAGGAAGCTGGAAACGCTGTTCTGTATGGTTAACCGCCAAATACGTTAGTAACCTTATTCTAGTAAAATGCCGACATTTTACAGTCGTAAGTTACCATTTTGTTCACATTGCCAAAACGCCACAAACTTTGGCCTTCTGAGAATAGCAGGCCATAAATTCCACGTCGAAGCCTGTAAATACCTCAGTCATGAAACATTAATATATGAGCTAACCCATTCAATAAGTTGTTATTTGTAAAATATCATGTTGAACTCGGATGTTTAGTAATATTTTGGCCCACAATCGCTTCACTGCAAAGCTTATCAGCTGGCTGGATCTAGAGTATTCGCGAACGTGAGGAGACAAGCGTCCATAAATTCTAAACTTACCATGGAAGAGATTCATATTCAATGAAAAAGACGGTCGTAATGCAGGTTCTCGTATTACTCAGATGTTGAGTTAAAAGAAGGTTGGAATTGGAATAGAAGATGGAAGCAACAAACCCTGATATTCATTATAACAAATCTACAAGTTACGAGCCCACCAACATTCAGGAGGTGAACGAACACAAGTCGCGTGAGAGCAGAGCAACTTAGGGCGAGTATAACCGAGGTACACATGAACGGAGGTCAAAGAGTGGGAAGTTTGCACGAAGGAGCTAGGCGTACAAACTTACACGAAGACGTTGAGCAACACAGCGGTAAACGAACGTTTCCAAAAACTGGAACAATATTAAATCGCAATGTTATTGTTCTACTAAGAAAGTCATCAATGTCAATAATTAGACGACCACAAAGGTAGCAATCCACGGACCGTTTCCGAGGAAAAACTAACAACTTAGTGCCAAACAGGTTACAGAGGAACTGTAATCACACAACATAACGTTGACGCACAGCGATGTTCTATCGATCAGTAAGACTCGATTGCAACGAGTCGAGCTTCAAAAAGGTAAAGCAAGCACCAATTCAGCGCATTACCCTGGGAGATGGCTGACTATTTGCAAAACAAGCATACTGACGTGAAAAATCAGAGTTTCGGCCGAGGTCCAATCAACTGCCAGAAATACTGAAGGTAGAATAAACAGGGTCAAACTTTTGGGAGGGAGAGGCTCAACTAAGACTTTCGCATGATCAGGTATCAAACTTGGGTAAGCTGTAGAAAACAGGCTCCGACGATTACGCGATATTAGGCTTAAGTAATGCCCTGAGGTTTGATTCTTCGGGAGGCCGATTTCAAACGCATGAATTAACAACGAACGCGTGATTCTTCGAAAGAAAGCCTGCAGTCTGTTGACAGTACTAACGAGAAATTTGTAGCACACGAACATACGAATCACGAACATGTAGCACAGCGCTTCACGATACCCGAAGACCCCAGTAGGACATATAAGACCGTGACCTTCAGCCAAGAATGTATTTGTTCTCAAACCAGAGGTAATCTGACAGACCAACGTTCGCGTATATATAGTTTTTGAACGGCTTGAGAAGGCCCCGCTGGAATTAGTCCATTAAAAGTGGAATAAACCAATCAAAGACGGAGGGAAACGTGCGCCAGTATTAAGTTCAAGCACATTGTGGCGAAAAAATGAGATTCAAGTTTATAAATTAATTTTCCAGGATATCTCAAAAATTAAACTGTTCTTGGGGAAAATATACTTCCTCCAACAGAATCTCCTCGAAAGAAAATCTCTAACGTAAAGAGAGGATTGATCTTCGAGACAAGATTATGTGAAGACTGAGAACGTTTTCTCTGACTTTCTAACAAACCTAGACAGCCGTCAAATCTCAGCTCCCACCGCTGCTAGAACATATGCTGTCTCTTTTTCCACCACCATACTAATACTTTAGCACTCGGACTTATTCCAGTTTATTCATTTGTACTGCTCACTCACAATCGAAACTCCATGGGTACTTCGCTGGTGTCAAATTCTACTTTCATAGAACCCACAGGGTAACCGTCCTGCCAAAATGACAGTTTTTCCTTTGAGATCCAGACCCAATAGCTGCAGAAGCCATGATAACCATCACTGCTGCTACAATGGGAAGCAATTCGTTTTGATTTATGAAGACGAGTGTATCAGCGAGGAAATACTTAAAGATGACACCGTTGATGTGAATTCCTAGAATCCATACCTGGATACCCGTTAGGGTAATAACTGCGGTGGGCAGAATAAAGTGAGACGCTGGCGAGGCCAAGCGATTAAAGCCAGCGAGGTGTCATGAAGTAAAAATAATTTAACATAAAGTAAATTAAATGGTGAAGGATAGTAGTAGTAAAAATACTAGATTGCAAACGAGAAGGAATAATCCTGAAATCTCCTATTGACAACGCTGTCGCAATGTCCTCCGAATGAACGTTGTGGTGTTCCATGTCGCCCCTAGATTGGCGAATTACACCTGACACCTGGTTACACCACGGCCCGTTCAACTTTGTAAGGTGTCCACGTATGGCCTGCATCTGTGCTGACGTAGACAAACCGTTGAGGCCAATAAGAGTGTAGCTGGTTAGTGCCCTCGTGACAACGGCGAACCCATGCCCGTTCTGCCGAATCCTTGCCGGTGCGGTAAACCATCCAGCTCGTGCAAGAGGCGAGTGTTCACTGGTATCATCCGTTCCGCCGCCATTTTATCATGCATCAGTTATAACCAGTTCAAACTGGCATGATTTTTTAACTGTCCAATACGCATTAGTGTTTCTCCGTTGACACGCCGGAATTCAGATGATCCATTGATGACACACGAAGACTGTTGTCTTTGGTTGCTGACTTCGAATTTGTCAGATATAATGATGTTTATATCCACCTGCCGGTTTCCAGCGGGCGCGTAGATGTGGCAGTTCCATCAAAACCGATGTTTGATGCCCTGCGTGTCCGCGGCTTTCACGTTAAAGCTGGCTGTCAGAACGCAGGCTGTTAGAGCCAGAATTTCAACAATTGGGATAGACACCTTCTACAGGTTCCTGAATAAATGGCTGACCTTTGTTAGAAATTTTGAAAATAGGATAGCAGAAAAATTGGTCAACGAGGAACCGAAGTTTTCGTATTTACCACATTATTGTCGTGGCAGAGGCACGATTAGGCGCTGTGCGATCTTGTCAAAAGAGGTATAATCGAAAGAGACTATCAAGACCTCATATCAACAACTTGGCCACCTTAATCATATTATGCAAGCGGTAAGTAAGAAAGTTTCCGTTGGTCCCGAATTGGTCACTGGAAATGATGACGGCTTACGTGAACTAACCAGTCATATGAAGGGCTGTGAGGCAATGCTGATGCAGCTGAGTCATGGTTTGAAACTAAGCTGCTCAACCTACCAGAATAAAGCGGCCGAAGAATGGGCAGAAGTTGGTGAGGGCAAAACCGACTGAAGATGAGAACCTAACTTTCTGTAGTCAGTGTGGATGGTCAGCCATTCGCCAAGGGAGCCGGACTAATAGTCCTTTGCCTTCTGGACCCCAAAGGGTTAAGCATCTAGGTGCAACGTCAGGGTAAGTGTGCATCGTAGAAGAGCGGACGTAAAGTGCCCATGTTCAAGGGCAACCAGGATATATCTGGCCGTACTTGTTTTATCAACAGATCTTTGGAGCAATGCAAAGCAAGGCCAAGGAACAGCACATGCTGTTTTGTCTGCATAAAGGCGAACCATGTAGCAAGGTTTTGAGGGTGACAGATACGATGTGGTATACCCGGTTGTGGTCGACAATGTCATGCACTGGTCAATGAGAACAAGTATGAACTAAGTTAGGACGATATGGTAAACCCGTGTTTGTGCTGTGTCCCATCCCATCTAGAAGTTTAGGATTCACCCCGTTTCTTAGATAGCGGGTGTGACACTAGCTTTCTCAATGAATCTCTCGCAACGGTGATTAGTTTGTGGGGACTGCTCTACCAGATTATGTTCCGTACTTTACACGGATCCTGTACAGCACCACGTGATAGTGCCTTTCAAGTTGCTATCCCTGGATCGGGAGCACTGAATTGCGATAGGTTAGTGCTGACAATGTTGTCACGTGTTTAAACAGTATAGCTGCGTAACAAATTTTACGACCGTGAAGTCAGTATGCGTTGATGGATTGGCTGTCGGAGCTAAGTATCGGCTGGGACTCCGATCCTCTGGGGTCATGTCATTGGGAATGAGCTTGGAAAAGAATCATTTGAGCAGTAATACGAGCTCAGCTGTCAGTGTCGCGACAAGTAGCGCGTGACGATTAACTTTTCACGCACGCAAGTTGAGCGAATCGCCAACGAAACCCACGTCGGTCCATGACAGTCCAGATACTCCCGACCTACTCACTCCCCGTGATTTCGCGTTGCTGCGCCAACATTTATGGCCGATCACACCAAGTGCTGAAGACGTACACATCATTTATCCTGTGTTTCGAAGAGGACGGTGGCGTAAATATCTAACCCGGTTACAGATTACCCCCTGGGTGGTTAAACTCTTTGCGCAATCTTAATGAACGCAGCGCAGTTCTTCCTAGAGCCCTTTCAGGGATGTCTGATCCTATGGTGTAAATACCGAGGTGCTTTATGGCGATGACGGGCATGCAGGCCTGCTGATGGTAGCAGCCTCCGGTGACATTGTAATACGGGGTATCAGATCGCTTGGCTTCCTAGATCTGACAGCGGACCAACAACAGATTACTATGGCTAAAACAACGAGCACGGATTTCATCGATCGAGGCATTCACTGCTGCTTCTGTAGCCAGATGGAGTTTGGAAAATCAGCGGGCACCGGGGGAAATTTTTGGGATTTTAATGTTTGTTGCGTTATTTCTGAGATTGCTGAGCTCCGTTTATTTAGCGTCGAAACATGACCTTAGCCCTACATCAGCTACTGCAAGCACTTCCTTTGCTCTTAATCAGTCTCAGCCTTGTAAATTTTTAAGCGTCCAACATGGACATTTTCCCTTCATTGTTTTTGAGTTACATGTAATTCCCATCATTTGTCGACATGCGAACAGTCGTGTCCTCCACTGACCATTTGTTTGGGTGGGCTCTATTCGGTTTTATCACCTCTCATTACAGAGCAGCACCTAGTTGTCGATTTTGTTGTGCGGGCAAATTATTTGTGGAAAAGTCAACTCTCTTTCACATCTGTTTAATAAGCGACGTATTAGCTCTGCTGTTTGCAAACACCTCCTAATTGACCGTTTTTACGATGGGTTATCTCTACGGTCGGACATTGTGGAGGACATTTGTTGGGTCATCAGATTACGCGTATCTCGGCCTAAACTCGAATCGTTTGCAAACGATTCAACACTCTTCTCTGTTATTTTGACTTGTAACCTAGGGTTTTCAAAGTGAGTTTGATATGTTGGTTGCGGCACACTGACTTTGAACCTTCCCACAGAAGATATCCTTTGACGGGGTGTTCACTGTTTGTTTATCAAAACAAAAGAGCTATGAGCGGCCTCTAAAGACCGTAGACCAAACACTTGAGAATTGCCGTTATAATAAAGCAACACAACCTTTGGCAACTTGGTAATCTTCATAAGGATTGTGGCGGCTGATTTTGCAGCAGATGTTTTCTCTAAAATTAATGGCCCAGACGGGGCAGCACAAAAGAAATTTGGACAAGTCGCCAAATTCCTCGGGAACATAGGCTTGCAGGATACTTTGGTTTGACCAACAAAATCCCGTGATATTTTTTCGACCTAAAATCGGGTGGCACACTTCCATAATTCCTCCTGGCTTCCACCACTGGTTCTCTAGTTTGAAACACATTCCTCTCTGAAATTAGCTACCTTATCAAATACTTTTCCAATGCCTTAGCAAGAGGTAGGGTATAACAGAGCATTTGCGTTGCTCCCAAAACTAGCCTCCTCGTTCGAACACCTGTTTGTCGAGACCACAACAAATACCATCGCCGTCGAGCTGTAGGACTCGCTTATCTCCTGGCATACGGCCCGGACACTTTGAACGTCGCGATCTTCATGGACGGGGTGAATGACTTGTTCAGCGACTGATTCCAAGTTCCAGTGCCAACATGCTGAACACGGTCACGAACAATCCGGCTTCGAGAAACGCACAGACAACTAACGCCCCGTGAGGTCCGAGCAAAGTTGGTTGGAGACACACCAAGATGTCGAGCAGGCTGCAAGAAATGTACGTACCCAACTGTAGCAAACACTGCTGAGGGTCTATGCTCATAGCCTACGGTTTAACAAGGATTACTGTAAGAGATACCATGTTGCCTCATGAGTTCCTTCCAGAAGTTAAACGGAACGTTGAGGTTTGCACTCCAATTGTAGCGACCATATTTGCTTATTGCTATCTGCGTTGAAGTTATAGTTAGCATTTGTAACCTTTCTCCTTCCCACATTTTGTATGCGTTCAAACGTTTGTTTGACCAAGCGTGGTTACCGGCAATGGTCAGCGCACCCGAACGTTTCTGCTTTGGTGCCTGCTCGCTTGGTGTTTTGCTGTAATAACGTTTCATCTCGCTCTTCGCTCGCTCTCGTCGATTTTACGTGTCGTCAATATATTTCTCGTATACTCGTTGCATTGTTCGTAACTGGCCGGCTGTAGACCGTCTGAACTCCACACAATGGAGCTCGCCCTATGAGGGCCAGTAGATTGCACAATGACATCAGGACCACTGAGATGGGTGTCACCAGACCAAGGGTCGAGCGCACACTCACTTTTCCAGTACAACGTGAACCCGTCAAGAAAATGATCGTGGATAAATATATTAACACCCCTGCAACATTTGTCCTGGGCTACATCCCTTGTGGCTTTGCCTGAACGCGGCATGGAAATGCCTCATAGTTGAGAAAATTACCGACTCGCGCGCAGCAGATTTGTAGTGAATAATTGGGTATGAGCCTGACCCTTGTTCACGTAATGATTTGAAACGCTGTTCCTGAAAAACAGTCCCAACAGACGCAGAACTGGAAGAATGCGTTAGGGTTTATGGATAAACCGTATGCCTCCAGCAATGTTTTTGGAAATATGATAGGCAGTTAGTTCTGACACAAACTGGAAACAGTGGCAGCAACCAAGGTGAGAAGGAAAAGAAGCGTGAGATGAGCTCCAGCGCACTCGGTGGCACTCAAAAGCGCGCCGAGCGAGAGAAGCGTAGCAACGTCGAGTACACCAGACAACACTGGGAAATATGCGAATTGAACGACATTGAAACTTGGGAAAATAAAAGAGTCCTTGAGAAAAGGGCAAGCTTTCGCTGCGTGTAATTGGTTGAGCGTTGGGAGAAAGTGGCACTAAGCTCGTATGGGGCATTCTGTAGCAGACGTACACAAGATCGTGCGTGCAGAGAGGATACACCATAAAACACGGTTGCAGCCGGCATCCTTAGCAAAGCCACAAGATCGTTGGACAATACAGATTACTTCTGTAGAAAGGTGGCACGGTAATTAGACCAGAAGACATTTTACTTCAATTCACGCCCGAAGTATAATTCACAGCTAGTTAATGAAACAAAAACTTCACTTGATCTTACCCAAAGTAATTAAGTTTGAACCGACCGACATTAATGGACTCAATGACCCAGATTGAATTTCCCATCTTCCGATGCTTTATTGCGTACATTTTCTTCAGTTGCTATCAACATTGGTTACCAATGCATTCCCAACGGATATGGAAGCCGTGCTAGAACAAGAAGTTCATAATGTTCTTCGTGCTTCCAGACACCTCAGTTCTGCATGGTGTGGACGTATGAAGTGGACAAGTAGGGATGCGCTCGACCCCCGTCCACTAACAATTTGAAACGCACTTCCTGACCAGCAGTCGAAACTTAGTCCCTCAGACCGAACTAAAAATAGGCGTTGGAGTTTGGAAACAAACCGTATATTCCAAGCAATGTTGGAAAATATGATTAGCAGTTAGTTTTACCGTAATCTGGGACCAACGGCAGCAACGAAGAAAAGAAGGGAGGAAAGCGTGAGATGGACCTCAGCCCACTCGGCGACACTCAAAAGAGCGCCAACTGAGTAGTGGGTGGAAAATTTGAGTGCGCTAAACAACGCACGGAAATGTTCAGGTCAAACGACCTCGAATAATGCAAGAGTAGATAAGTAGTTAGGAGAGAAGCAAACATTCGCTGCTTGTAATTAGTTGCGAGGCTGAAGAAAGCGGCACTGAGTTCGTATCAGGCCTTCTATAGCAAGAGTACACAGAATCATGCGTACAGAACAGGTAAGCAATGAAACATGGTTGCAGCCGAAATCCTTAGAGAAGCCACACGATCGCTGTTCACTACACATGCGCTAACACACAAGAAAGCATTAACCGCTCACTGGACGATCACCAGACTTCACAAATACTTGTTCGGTGTCCATTTCACTATAGCTACTGATCATGAATCTATAAATTCATCTACAATTCTAGCAAATCCCTTGCGAAGTATTTAGCAACGATTATCTCGCGATGGAGTGTTGTCCTGGCTGCGCAATCATGCAATAGTCGGCAATGTATGGACTAATTATCTTGACACGCTGGCTCCGAAGAGTGGTGACTCAGATTGTTTATAGACCCAACCATTCCCAGATTCCTGTTTTGACTCGAATCGTGACAATCGAAAGAACTATCAGACAACTTTGACTTCATTGCGTAACGGTTGGAGCTGTGGTGTCCAGCTACCATTTGGTTAATTCTACAAACGTCGAGATAAAATTTCTGTTACTGCCGATGGATTATTGTCTTGGTGATGAACATTTTTTGCCTCCACATTACGATCCGGACCGGTTTTTAAGGAATTAGAGAGATGAAATCACTGGTCCGACCTACTTGTTGGTATCCAGAAATGAACACTGAACGTTTCTCAGGCTTGTGCTCAGTGTGTACACAAAGCGCAGTCGTAACCATCAAAATGGAAGCCCTAACCGGTGACTTCTGAACCCTGGCAACGTAAACGCCCTGATGATCGTGTTCTATTCGTGGATGATTACAATTGTTCTAAAACAGACAGTTTCCTTGTGAGTAGTATACTACTCACAAGTAGTGTATTACCCATAGGTGACATCCAGAAACGAAAGAACAAGCCCCGAACACGACGGACACGAAGAGACCATCGGAACAGTGTGTGCATGCTGTGTGAGAATTTTCACCAAGGCCAATGACAACGTACTGTCACCCAATGTATGTGAGTGCATGTCCTTCGTGCAAATGAGTGCACGCGTTTGTGGTTTAATTTCTGACATGACCTGTACGGAAGTTTGCGCAACAAACCAACTCGTTGGCCAAGCGTCTTTTGTAGACACAACATTATGTCCTTATCATCCTTGACCATATATACCTTGGCCTAGGGTTTATTTCACGTCATGAGCGACCGCTAGTTTCCTTCTGGTTGCATTGCAAGAAATGCTTAGACGGGAGGAGCATCATGCGGTTTGGTCAATGATAATTGCGGGTATTTCACTGCATAGTAGTCTGGGGACAGGTTGAGAAGAGCAGGATGTCGAAATCTGCTCACTGCACCGAGACAAACCCAATGCAGTGGTGCCGTGAAGAGTTTTGTGCATATTTTGATGTGTGAACTAGTGTAGTGAGGTCACCTTAGATGTCCCCAAAATTCTAAACTCCGCGCAACGTGAGAGTTGCCTTGTCTGTACCACCGCGCCGGTTCACATTATCTTGTGGATGTAAATTTACTGCAAACCACTAGCATCAAAGTTAGTGGGCTGGCATAAATATCGCAGTTTTGCTCGTAGCTGTATAACGAATCCACATCATCTCTACTGCTGTAGGTTACATTCACTAGGACAACAATGTTGAGCTATTACCGTTAGGAACGCCGTTCAACCAGTCTTACGCTTGTTTGAATTCTGAAGGTCGACTGGAACTTTCCGTCGACGCACTCTTCTACTCTGGCGGCTGCTGTGCGGTTGTACTCAAGGTGCTCTCACGTTCAGCTCCCTAACACCCCTCAATTGTTACGTCTAATTCTGTTGTTAACGGTGAGTAAATCAATAAATAAAGTTTGTTTGCAGATTAACCGTTTTCTCCTTGCGACTTCCGATTCACGGTAGCATAAGGTTGGGGAAACCTTGGGCGTACAA
>QNGE01004221.1:4029-65830 GCA_008508345.1 Paragonimus westermani
CGCACCTAACAAACGAAGAAGTTAAATCTTCCGTGGGTGAAAACTTCCGAACACCCTCTTAAGCAGCGGAATTTGACAGGGGCTCAGAGGTCGCAAGTTGCGGCGCCAAGAATGCTGATCAAACGCGCGGTAGGCTTACTGATCTACGCACAGGCAATAATGTCGCGCTCATAGCTTTGAAGGGGGGACGTCAGAACAACTCGGAAGAACAGACCGAGTCCAACCCCATCGCCCTCCTCAATTCTAGGCCTTAATTTCCAGGCTGTTCCTCGCACCCTTTCTACTTTCTCGCAAAATCCAGCGAGGAAGTAGCTTCCAAATTCATGTATTCAAACTGTCTGAGTCTGTTCAATAAATTACCGGAAATCAGACAGTTAACTCATGACACCCACCCCCACATGTTCGCCTTCACGGAGACCTTGTTCACAGGTGATATCAGTGGCAGTGAACTGAGTGTCCCGGGGTAATCAGTTTACCGGGCTGACTCCACCGGGAGGAGAAGGGGGTTTCTGCCATTTTTCTTCAGCAGTGTCCGCCGAAATACACGGTTATCGGTGGTTCCCAGTCCTCTGATGAACGTGACGCACCGTGGCTTCGACTACCACTGCGGGGGTCATTCATCGTTATTCTCCATCCGTCCTCTCCGATGACGACACCTTTCTGGTAAGCCTGAAAAAATTCCTGAGTCTTCGACATCTCACTCATCTACTTATTATGGGTGACTTCAATGCACCCAAGATAAACTGGGCATCAGTTTCTCACCAGGGCTGTGAAAGCGGATTCTCGACTTCCTTGTCAACGCTGTTACGACGGAAGGCATGGACACAGCACGTCACCGCCCCGACGCGGCATCGTTTCGGTCAGATTCCCTCTCTGCTTGACTTAGTCATCACTAATGGGAGCCACTTGGTGGACAGAGTGATCATCAAGCCGCCACTCGGACACAGTGATCACTCTCTGTCAGCCTTTGATCTTATCTGTCACTGGTTACAACAACCGGCAAAAGATCCACAGTTCGAAACTGTGATCAGACAGATTTTAGTGGCCTGAGAACCTACCTAGGTTCACTTCTTCCTGACCTGGAGTCCGTGGACCAGAACTACCGTACGTTTCAAAGCGCAATTCAGAAAGCGGGAGACATTTATACCACGCAAACTGTGCACTTTCTTTCATCGGCCACCCATTCCACGCAGGATACGTCGTCTTTTCGATAACCGTTTCCATTTATTCGCAAAGCGTAAGCTCCCAGGAAACTCAGAGGACCTAAACGCGTTCCAACTTGTCCGCAACAGGTGTTGGCGGGAAATCCGCGAACACACCAAACTCGTACAAGAGAGGATCTTCCTTAGACCCCGCGGGAACAAAAACTTCTTATTTAAGCGTATGAGACGACTAAGGAAGAACAAACCCTCAACTCTTTCTTTAAGACTGCCCAACGGGGAGACTTCATCTGACTCCATAGTTTTGGCCGAGTTATTCAGGGAGTACTACTCTGCAGTCTACAGCGTTGCATCCCCGAGCAGGCATCCTGTCCTACCGCTGCAGATGTTCAGGCAACCACACGTGACTGCTGAGTTTTCTGTGCTGCACGTTGAAGACCTTTTACCCAAGGTTAATTCATACGGTACAATGGGTCCTCACATGACCCACCCCAGAATACTCAAGGAAGCAGCTGTTAGCCTGGCTGAACCCCTTTATAAGCTGTTTAAGCAAACACTTCAGACTAGCATCCTGCCTGGCGCATGGAAAGAGGCGATGGTCACACCCATATTTAAAGTGGATGACCGTCACTCTCTAGCTAGCTATCGGTCAATCAGCCTTACTAGCATTTCGTGCAAGATAATGGGGCGCCTATTAAAGCATGCCATTGTAACGCGCAACCGGAACCAGCGAGCCCGCACGAATTGAATTTGAGTTGTGTGACGGGGCGTGATGCTGTGTTGTCGGTGCCGTTTCAGCTCACGTTTGTGTAAGTCGTGTGCATGGCTTACTGGGCCTTCGGCTCATGTTTGTTCGTACTGTTACTCTTCTCAGAACTGTTGTTCGAACCCCTACTTTGGAAGAGCGTTGCCCCTGGTGCGTCCACGTTGCCCGAAGGTTGGTCCGCGTAGTCACGGGCATCCGGAATAGAGTCGGCTGGCCTGAATGTTACACCATCCTCAACCAGCTCTTGTCAAACCATTTCTACTCTACTACCCAGCATGTCTTCCTATCCAATCGGTCATGCATAACAAACATGCTTGTTTTCATGGATATCCTGAAAGAGGCCGAATGTAATGGCTTCATCTCAGATGCAATCTTCTTTGATTTCACCAAAGCTATTGACCATGTCCCACACGGCTCCTTGAAATACAAACTGGAAGCCCATGATATTCAAGGAGAGGTTGTTCGCTGGATTGGCTCTTGTCTTGAGAATAAAGCTTTCAAAGTTTAGACCGGATCGGACCATTTTTACGGGAGTTCCTCAAGGATCAATGCTAGGTTCTTTTTTATTCCTCATCTACATCAACCACCTTCCAAACGATATTTCTACCAAAGCCCTCTTATACGCAGACGACCACTGATCCCAGTGCACTACAGATTGATCTTGACGTGATCAAGCACTGACCGGACGATTGGAGTCCTCCACTAAATGACAACGAGTGTGCTCGCATGCCACTCGGTAGAGATTCTAATAATGCATTCGTGAGTCATAGTGCGTTTGACACAGTAGATATCATGAAAATCTATCTGAAGACAGATCTGGGCATTTGGTTGTTGTCTAACTTATCATTCGCGTGTACTCGTGAGATGGCGGTCAGTGAGGGATACACCGCTTTTAGAATGATTGAGCGCATTTTCCCCCGTACAGACAAGAAAGCATTTCAAACGCTTTACGGGGTTATGCAAGACCGTTCCACGAGCATGGGAATCAGTTCTTGTATACCGGCCTGACAAAAGACATATTACCTGTTGAGGGTATTCAGCCAGCGGCTACTGAGCTGGTCACGGGCATCAGAAATGTCAGGGACGATTCCCAAAAGGAAATTCTTGATCCGTACCCAATTGAATTCTGAGGACTTCTCTTTGATTTAGTACTCCCATACTTCTATTCAGTAGGTCTCGTAGAACAGTTCTTCGCTGTAACGATTGACGACGGTCGGCACCGGCGTGACAGAATACTTTTCAGGCTTTGTTCTCGACCTTTTCAAAGGCAGCAGTTCTCTTTTTACAGAGTTGTTAACCACTGGGACAGCCTTCCCTTTGTGGTCGTCAGCGGCGCTTCTAGGGATCGTTTAAGGTTTTGCTTGATTCTCATTTTTCCAAAATTTCATTGTGCGAGTAATCTCACTCTGATCTTGGTATTCACTGTAATTTTCAAGAACGCTGCTTTACCCTGTTCCCAATGTTCATCTTTCAAATCAACAAACGCCAGCTGACACTGAGCAAGGAATACCGACTGGATCCGGGAGACTTGGGCCCCTGACTCGAACCTGTGTATCAATCGCTGAATCACTTTTTCCGGTGCCTTCGGGCTTTACCACAATATTAGACAACGTAGTCTGTAGGCAGCCTGTGAAATATCAATATTTTGTTTGAAACATCTGGTTTGGTATTTCAAGTTGTAAACAGAAAATTGTGGGAGATTGAATTATGCTATTGTAACGCGGCGTGCTGTTGACGCCATTTTGGTTTTCGTTTGTGTAAGTCGTGTGCATGTCTTACTGGGCCTTCGGCTCACGTTTGTTTCTGTTATCTCCTTTTACAGGAATATCGTTGGAACCCCGTGCTTCTGAGGAACGCTGTCCCCTGGTGTCTCCACGTTGCACAAAGTGGGTTTGCGAGTGTATCGGGTACACGAAGCCAGAACGTCCAGCTTGCCTGTTCCACTATTCAAGAAATGGCGACAAATTAATTGGGAAATCCACGATTGTAAATAACATNCTGAAGCTAGCAAATTCGCGATCCACAAAGACATCTTTGAAGCCCTGTAAATATTGCATAACCTAAGATGGAATATAAGATAACATCGGTCAAATATCATTCACAAGAGAAAAATATCTTCAAAACATACTACATTTATATCGTCACAACACCTGCCATCGCTAATTTCGACCTCGGCGCCAAATGAACGACAAACAGATCTACGGCCGACTAAAACATGTATTTTCAACTCTCATGATGCTCTCTGTCATGGAAATCGATGACTTTCACATTCCTGGGCAATACCATGAGTATATCGTCCGGCATCCGATGATTTCGCATTTTATCGCCATCTAACGGCAAATTTCGCGCCCTGCGGGTTATTTTCATCAGTTTCTATATTGTTACAACAAAAGCATTCAAATTACGCGCGCAACATATTCTTTCCACGAACGGCAATCGCTTCATATTGCTGAAGCCTGATATCGTTTGCTTGCCGGAGCTTGTTGTCGCACAGTTTGTTCATCCTCACTTCCCAATGCTGGACTCTTCTTTATGTGCACCCCTATTTCATTTGCGTTCTGTCGTTCTGCCATTAGATGACGTGATGTGCTTAATCTCGTTCACGTCAATCGTTGGTCTCGTCACTTGTGAATTTGGTGGATTAAAGATAAGTGATTCTTTGCTATTTTTCATTCAGTTGTTCAACGTTCTTCTCGTAACCTACTGTAGGGGAACAAAGAGTTGGTGTAACAGTACCTCAAGGCAAATACAAGGACTCACAGTGGGTGTCCGCAACTAATTCCATTATACTAAGTCTGCTGCGTATCTCATCAAGATTCTCCCCTTTAGTAATAACGGATTTGGTTCCTCCGGCGAGCTAAATTAACGTTGCCACAGTTAGCCCACGATAACCAGGACCGCGTGCGAGCGGAAAGCAAAACGCGCGATGACGAAGTGTGTATTAATTCAAACAATAGACAAGTAGTTGATATGTACAATGAACTTAACTGGTATGAAGAATGGTACGTTAGGAGAGTTCGAAATGGTAATAGACACCACATGACTCCCCCCTTGAACGTGAGTGAAAACAGAGCGCTCGATAGTTACAGAGTCACCCAGTGAATCGACGATGATAATCGATATAGACTGTCGGCCAGAACGAGTGTGTGGTTTGCATGCCTTGTGTTGAGAGGCAGGTAAACGGGAATGGTCACTAGTGTGAAACATGTGTTGGGTCTTGATACTGTCAAGGTTTGTTGCGTTATTTTGAGATTGCTGAGGTTTGCTTGATGTTGAAAGGTGGCCCTACGATTTGCTCTCTTCCCCCAAATGAGATACATTACTCATCCTTGTTATTACACAACCCACTTTGCCCGTTTCCCTTACCCCTATTTATTCCGAGTCTTGTAAACTTCCAAATACCGAAATTAGACATTTTTCTTCCATATTTTTTCTTGAGTAACTTATGATTCCCGTCATTTCTCGATGCTCGAACAGTCGTTTCGCTCTGACCAAACCAATGGCCATTTGTTTGAGTGAGCTCAACCCGTTTTATCGTTCACCATTGTTGATCAGTGCCTGGTTGTTAATTTGTTGTGCGGGCACATTCTTTCTCGGATTTCTGAGGATTTTCACATTCGAGGTGGGAGACAATTTTCTTGTATATTGGTTCAATTAGTACCGTAGTAAATCCAGTTATTACGAGCGCTTTCTCGTTAACCGTTTCGAGGATAGATTATCTCTGTCGTTGAATATTGAGAGGCATTTACTGGATCAACAGATTACGCGTAACTCGGTGTGAACTTGAATCGTTAGCGAACGATTCAATATTGGGTAGACTGAGAAGGGTTTTATTAGTCGGTAGACGGATCTAGGATGGGCTGGCTGAAATCATCGGCATTTTTGATGTCTGGCGGACGAGAAGTGGACGTTGGGTCACGGTCGACGTAAGCAATGTCAATGCTCACCAAATGACGTGTTCCGTCTTTGTCAGTGACAAAATACTTGTCTTTACGATCGAGCACTCTGAAAGGACCATCATACGGCGGCTGTGGATGTGTTTCAGTTGAGCCAACGCGAGTGAAAAAAAAGGACAAGTGCGCATATCACGATGAATTTTTTCTTGGCGCAGCGTTCTCCGTGGGATTGAAGGTTGAATATGCCGCATGTGATTCTTAAGACTCATGACGTAACTCGTGTCAGGACTCAGATGTACCAGGGACTTAGAGAGAACCGCTCCAGGGATACGCACTCTACCACCGTACACGAGTTCTGCTGGGGTGCACCCAACATCTTTCTTAACAGTAGTTCGTAAGCAAAGGAGAATAAAAGTTAAGCAGTCAGACCATTTGTCAGCAGCCGATGTTGCCATTAGAGATCATTTTAGTTGACGGCGGAACCTTTGGACTATACCGTTTGAAGACGGATGGTACGCAGTGGTCGTTGTGTGTTTGCAACCAAGAACACGATTCAATTCACGGAAAGGAGCTAAAGTAAACTGAGATCCACAGTCCGTGGTGATAGTGACCGGAACGCCAGAATTCGAAATCCACGAATTGACGAAACTGCGCGCGATAATTTCCCTCGATGTATTGTTCAAAGGAACGTCAATGGGCCATCTCGTGAATCGATCCACGCAGGTTGGAAGATGTGTAT
Source organism: Paragonimus westermani (assembly GCA_008508345.1). Classification (NCBI taxonomy): domain Eukaryota; kingdom Metazoa; phylum Platyhelminthes; class Trematoda; order Plagiorchiida; family Troglotrematidae; genus Paragonimus; species Paragonimus westermani. The sequence continues at coordinate 10,591 of QNGE01004221.1, forward strand.
AACCGTTGAAAGGAGGAAGGGGACCAACGATATCAAGGTGGACGTGTTTAAAGCCTCCATCGGGTGAGGCAAATGTTCCCGGAGTAGTGATGGTGTGACGATAAACTTTACTACGTTGGCATTCCAGGCACTGTTTGACCCAGTTACGAACATCCTTACGAATGCCAAGCCAAATATAACGCCCGTTGACTAGCTTCGTTGAGGCGCGTATGCTTGGATGCGACGAAGAATGGAGGCGGCTAAAAACATCAAACCGGTGTGTAGAAGGAACAAACGGCCGCGATATACCGGTAGACATATCACACGTAAGTGATTATTCTGACTGGGCTAAAGGAATATCACGCAGTTTAAGAGAGGGGTTGGCACGAAGTTGGTGGAGTTCTGGGTCATCAACCTGGGATTTCGCTAGGGAGAGAAAGTCGATGACGCTTGCGGATATTTGACTAACATCCGAACGAGATAAGGCGTCGGCGACAAAATTACTGGAACCGTCTATAAAACGGATGTCAGTGGTGAACTGAGATATAAAGTCCAGGTGTCTTGTTTTTCTCGGAGAGTACCGATCTGGAGGGGAACGAAAGACAAACACAAGGGGTATGCGATCAATGGCGACAATGAAGTTGCGACCCTCAGGAAGATGTCGAAAGTGTTCAATGGCAAGGTAAATAGCCAGTGACTCACAACTGAAGGTACTGCAACGCGTTTGCGCTGGTTGAAGTTTTCGGGAGTAAAACGACAAGGGCTGGATCTCACCATTCACGTTCTGTTGCAAAACAGTGCCAATAGCCGATTGAGATGCGTCAGTCTTCAGAATCGGCGGCGAACGTTCATCTGTTCTTAAATGCGGTAATGTGGTTGCTTTGGACAAAGCTTCTTTGGCTGCGAGAAACGCACTATGAGCTTCCGGAGACAGAACGAAGTGTTCAGGATTGGCTTTCAAAATGTCCGTGAGGGGTTTTAGAAGTTATGAACATCGTGGGATAAAACGACAATAATAATTGACAATATCTAGGAAGCGTCGGAGACTTTTTAAGGAGTGTGGCTGTGGATAGTCCTTAACAGCACTAATTTTCTCTGGCAAAGGCCGGATACCGTTACTGTCGATTCGATGTCCAAGAAAATCTATGGAAGTAACTCCGAAGGTACACTTCATAGGGTTTAGCGTGACACCGTATTGGGAAAGACGTTCGAACAGCTTTCGAAGATGTGACTCGTGCTGTTGAGTGTCCTCACCGGCGACTGAGATGTCGTCAATATAAACGCATATGAAATCTAAATCACGAAGTAAATGGTCCATGAACCTTTGGAAATTTTGTGCAGCGTTCCGTAAGCCAAATGCCATGCGAACGAAGTCAGTCCAATGGGAGTGGTAATGGTGTTCTTTGGGACGCATTCCGGGGCCACGGGGATTTGGTGGTAAGCTCGAACCAAATGTCTCTTCGAGAAAATGGTCTTAACGTTCAACCCGATTGAAAAATCGTGAAGTGAGGAATAGAGTATCGGTCTGGAAAGGTGACGTTGTTCAGGGAGCGGTAATCGCCACACGGACGCCAGTCACCTGATAATATTTTAGGAACCATATGAAGGGGCGAGGCCATTGGGCTACTAGAAGGCTGGATAACACCAAGTCGTGAGAAGTGTTCAAACTCCGTCCTGGCCACTATGAGTTTGTGTGGCGGCAAATGCCTGGGACGTGCTTATGTAGGCGGGTCTTTGGTTACGATGTGATGGAAAACGTCGTGTTTAGGCGGCGATGTTATATTAAACGGATTTGTTAGTTGTGGAAATTGTCGGGGGATGGCAGCGGAACCGTTATCTGGTAAGGCTGTCCGCGGTTGCATATTGTGTTTGTCGCCTCTTATTGGGATAACACTAACCTCTGCCCCCGAATCAATGAGAAAATTCAGGGTAGTGGAAAGGTCGAACGCATAAAATAGGCGACAGTTTGAAAAGCCATCAACAGCCGTCACCATTACTGTCTGGCCTCTGCGTTTCTCAAATGAGGTTTATCCTTAGCAAAACTGCATGGTCTGGTCCAACAGACGGCTTTGGCGCCAAATCGACGAAGATAGTAACACACGTTTCGACCACCTTGCCGTCTGCGCGAGCGATTTCGGGACTGGCGGCGATAGAGGGGCCTCTTGGCTGGGCTGCCAGTTGTTTAAAGATTGCAGAGAGCTGCATGGTCATTTCAGAAAACTGCTGCCTCAGAGCGTCCACTTCCGTCGGCCAACTACGGTCTGAAGGCATTTCTGGTGAAAGCACATGTGATACAGTGCGACTCTGATGACTCTCATATACTTGGTCAGCCAGCTCTTCAAGTTTGTGGAGTGATGTGTCCTTTTCAAGGATAGACAATACTTTTCGAATATCGTCTGGCAGATTTTTGTGCCACAACTCACGCAGAATTGGTTCGTTTACCGTATGTTTGCTCTGAAGCTGTGTCATGTGACATAGGAGTTATGAAGGAGTTCTGTCACCCAACTCTACTCCTGTCAGAAGTTTGCGCAAGTTCTGCTCGTCGGTTGCTGCGGTTCGTCCGATGATTGCGGCCTTTGAGGTGTCGTACAAGCTAACGCTGGGCCGAGTGTAGATAAGGTCGGCGACCGCGGTAGCGACCTGCTCGGGGAGGTTGGAAACTGTGTAATTATACATCGATTTTTGCGAGCGTATTCTTCTAGAATCAAAGATAGCCTCGACTTGAGCAAACCAAAGCCAAAGATTACAACTACCGAACTCAAGACGTTCGACATAAACTGCATTCTCCGAGGCGGTGGGATCTGGTTCAGAATCCGTCATGCTAAGGGAGAAGAAACAATCAAAACAGGAATCAATAAAACAGGAAAATAAATTTTGGGAGTTGTGTAGAAAATGTAGAAAAATAGTCGGAGAAACAAATAATCACGGGTTCACCAATTATGTAGTGGAACAAAGAATTGGAGCAACAGTACCTCAAGGAAAACACAAGGATTCACAGTGGGTGTCCGCAATTAATTCCACTATACTAAGTCTGCTGCGTATCTCATGGAGATTCTCCCCTTTAGTAATAACAGATTTGGTTCCTCCGGCGAGCTAAATGAACGTTGCCACAGTTAGCCCACGATAACCAGGACCGCGTGCGAGCAGAAAGCGAAACGCGCGAGGACGAAGTGCGTATTAATTCAAACAATAGACAAGTAGTTGATATGTACAATGAACTTAACTGGTATGAATAATGGTGCGTTAGAAGAGTTCAAAATGATAACAGACTCTACACTACCGTCTCAATAATATGAAGCTCACATTTACGGCCGTCTTCAGTTTTGGATCCAAATAGGGTGATCGGGAGGCATAGAATTTGTAGGCGCCTCCTGCATTACAGAAACAACCATTCTGTATGCGCTCTAGTGACAGACGTTGCGAGTGTACTAGGCACAGTTTGAGGAACACCTATATACTTTCCTTACACCATCTCTCCTCTCATTTTTGTCGCGTTTTTGGCGGCTGAGCAAGTCACACGGCAAAATGCTTTAACGCTACGTTTTCACTGACTTCCGAACTTCTAGCTTTATTTCCTACGTCACATGTGTAGTCCATAGCACGTAGTCGGAATCGACACTGTAGTTCCGTGTCTCTTCTGTGGGGGGTTATGTTTCCAGTCCAGCAGAGTCCACGTTGTCTTAGCTGTTTCATATCTATTAGTACGGTTGTTGTTACATTCGTTCACGGGACAATCCGAGAGATTGGGTTAAGGTCAGGGAATACGCCGACTCAGACTAGAGAATGAACGCCGAACGTGCCAACTGTTTTGCTGAGCTCACTTCTGTAAAGTCCTTGTGATTTCGAACTTGGATATTTTGACAATTGTGTTTCACGATAAACAGGGAAACATTGAGGGTTTCAACCCCCTGACGTGTAACAGTTTGGGAGTGCCTCATACGATTTCATGGGAAATAATTCATGTTAGATTTCACCATTTGTCTTTAGGTCAAATATATTCGTTATGGCCTCATGGCCTCGGTGCAACTACACTATCCATTGTCTGCCACTAAGCTGAGTATACCACCACATTTTCATGTGATAGAATCTTCTAGGTAAAAGCCCCAAGTAGCCAACAAGTAAAATTCACACGAAAGAGTGTAGTTACCTTTCATCTATCAAATATATACCTGGAATTGCATTTCAACTGCTCCCTTGCTAAATGAAGTATCAACTGCTTAGTGTGTGAGAATCTGCGGCACCCATGCCACTCACGTCACTTCTCTGGGGACCACAATTGACTTACGGTCGTGTAGCTAGAACGATAAGTTCGTGGTGTGATCGCCTTCGACATCCCTGAAATCGTAAGCTCCCTACGACGTAAGAGCCACCTCGATAGTACCACCGTATCTGTTCGCATTATTTTGTTAATGTGAGTTTGCTACAATCCACTGAAATCAAAGTTAGTGGGTTGACGTGTGTATCGCATGTTCACTGGCGGCTACATAATGGATCCGCGCCACCTTCACTAGTGTAGACCGCATACATTACGACAACAATGTTTTGGCTATCGCCGTTGAGAACGCCGCCTGACCGTTCTAACGCTTGTCTGAATTCTGAAGGGCAACTGCAGTCTCCCCCGACACTCGTCGTTTACGACGGCTGTCGTGCCGTTGTGTCAAAGGTTCTCTCGTGCCCAAATCCTCAGCGCACTCATTTGCTGGGGTGAATTCTATTCGTGAACAGTGAGCAAATCAATGGTCAGTTTGATTGCAGCGTCGCTGGTTTCTTACTGTGATTTCTAATCCGCGTTAACATAGGGCTGGTAAAAATTGCCGACCAACCTATGAGCTACCATCGCCATACCTTCTACTGCACCAGTACGTTTCAACCAGGCGCCTTTTAACAGTTTCTCAGCTAAGGAACCCGGCACCTACTACCAAACCAAACAACTTATAATATAGCAACTCATTAGAATGGCTGGTTTCATCAACGTTCCATCGCAAGTGTGATACCGCACTGAGGGTACATGCTGTTTGCCAGCCTTTTCTTTGCTGCCATCAGGTTTTGGAACAAGGGTTGTGGAACTGTTGCTACATATCAGTGGTTCCAACGAAAATAGCACAGCTAAGGTTTGATTCGTCATTACTTGATAGTGAAATTTGACTTTACATCTCCCCGCCACAGCGCTTCGCTAGGTAATTCTTATTTGAGAACTATATCTTTGCTCTGTTTGTTTGTTCTTCTTGATCGCATTGTTCGACAAACTACAAAATAATACCTTCGCTCACCACTTGAAAAGCGTGCCTCCAAGATAAAAATCTCTTCAGTTCAGTTCTTATCCGAACCCGGACACCAAAAGCAACCTAGCCAGGGAAAAATCTGGTGTCATTTCCGGATACAACCTGAGGATTGGGTGAATATTTTTTGTCACACTTGCGCTCTGTAGTAGAGCAGTCAAAATACAACGTGAGACATTGCATTTGCTATTGTTTTCAACAAGTGACAGTCAGTAAACTTTTCAGCACCGACCTACCTCTAAAGACCCGTGTCCATGTCTCAGGAATGATAACTGCCTACAACAATTATTCAGAGGACTCTCTCTTATAAGTTGAGTAGAAGGTCTGTACTCAAGTACGTTTCATAGGACTTTTCAAAGCCCTTAATTCCGTATATTACGTCACGCAATTTATATATTCTCGTTTCCATATCTGAGGGTCATTTGGTACTTTACCATATATTTTTGTGACAAAAACAAGCCTCTGGATCAGCAAACCGTAGACGTGGTGCCCTACCAATAGCCCATCCATGATTATAAACCATTCTTCGTGATTCGTTAACATGGAGGTTGCAACACACAACCGAAAATAGCAAGGACGCACGAATTGATTTCCAACTTTGTCACGGAACGTGTCTCTGTGTTGTAGGGGCCATTCCAGTTTCAGTTTGTGTAGGTCGTGCAAGGTTGTCTACACAAGTGAAAAAGCGGAAACAAGTGATTCAGCAGTAGTCTAGCACTATCCTAGAGCCTGTCCAAAGTATGGCTTCGTTGAAAGTTAGCTTGAGTTAACTCATCATAGACCTCAGGGGTTGACAGCCAACGACGTCTGTAATTTCTTATTCCGGGACACCCACAGATTTCAGATGTGCGACCCAGAATTTTTCTGTCAAGGTGAAACAAAAGTTTTGTTATCTCCCAAGGAGTCTTGGAGATAGCCGACAGCCTCACAGGCGGCCTCGGAGGAGTCAGAGAACATATAACTCGTTGCCTGTTGACGTCTTTTCACGGGGTCCAATACGATGTGGTATATTAGCTGCATTTGTGTCCCTACGCCGCGTGACTACTTTCCTCATTCACCTCGGCACATTGTCTTTAAGATTACGTCACATCTGGTATTCGAGCAACGCAAACACTGGAGATATTTCCGACCTCGAAAAACAGGCGGAACTCTGAAACCCAATTTGCCTCACATCAGTGCGATAAAAGACAATAAGTTCCCCCAAACTGGAAGACACGTCTGGTAAAGACACGTAAAACATGGAATAGTCTTCGACAAGTAACATTGGTGTCCAAGGGCATTCTGGTAAATGTAGTCGCCTGTGTTCAGTATTAAGTGGCTTGCTAGAGATTTCACTTAACACTGAACTACGCGTAATCTGTTGATCCAATAAATGCCATTCTCATTATCCAATGATAAAAAGGACAATCTATCTTCGAAACAGGCAATGAGAAGGCGCACGTGAAAACGGAATTTAATACGATATTATTGGGATCGATGTGAAGGAAAATGAAATCTCTCATCTCGAATGTGAAAAACCTTCGGAGGTTGAGCAAAGAATGTGTTTGCACCACTAATTCAACAAATAAACACTGTTCAATAAAGGGGGAAGTTAAAACGGAGTTGACGTCACTCAAACAAATGGTCATTGGTCAGGTCGGAGCATAAAGACTGTTAGCGCATCAAAAATGACTAGAACTATAAGCTACTCGGAAAAAATGACAGGATAATGTCTAGCTTTGGCGTTTAAAAATTTACAAGAACCAGGCTGAACAACGGTGAGGGAAACGGTTGTAGTAGTGGTCGTGAGAATAAAAATGATGATTGCAACTCAATTTCGAGGAAGATGATGAACCGCAGGGCTGCCTTCAGTCACTAGCCAAATAGGATGAAGGAATCTCAAAAAATTGCAAGACCTCTGCAATATCAACGCCGATACTTTCGAAACTGCTGTTCTCTCTTTCGGCGGATATCCAGGAGCGCCTCGGCTATTTGCGGGTTTGAATATACCAAACAGGCGCATTCTGTCTATGTCAGATGCGGCACTTCTTGCATCCATGAGCGTATCCACGGATACCAGGCAGCCGTTCGCAGTCTGATTGGGCATTTTGCTGGTTCGATGTCTATTGGCAAACGCAGTCCTTCTGGACAAACATGATGAATGGAAGGGCGAAGAAGTAACCAAGATGGAGTAGACCGCAACCTCATACGTGTCCGGTTGGCCAGGGGTTGCTACACCACTCCTACGTGCCAATAAACCCAGTGGGATGTTTTTCGGAACTAGCCCTTGCAACAATAAATTGTTCGAAGATATGTACTTATATTTCGTAGCGCAATCGGATACAATTCCGACCCTTTCGGGTTTATTTGGATCCAATACCGGGGAAGGTGGATACCACCAGTCAAGGTCTTATCCTAGCACGTGTCAACTCTCGATATGCAGCATTTGGTCACGTGCCTTAATAATTTCGATACATTTATGTGTCATTCTTGCGCCATCGGAAAGTCACCTAGCCAATAACTTTAGAGGTTATTGGCTATCCACTGGTTGCCGAAAGGGTTCACACTTCCAGACCGCCACGGTAAGCGAACCTCGCTTCGACCATTCTTGAGCACAGCAGTGGACTTTACAGTGTGCTTAACTGGTCGATCACCACAGGAGCTAGCCACCTTATCAGACAATCCCTATCGGACGTGTGCCGAACTAATCGTTCTTGCTCGGCACCTTGTAAGCAATGAAATTCAGCTCGGCTCTTTGTTCGGAGTGACATGAAATCTCCCAAAGTCCGGTTCATGGTGGTTTTCACAGCGTATGGCTGACTTCTGCCACTTGCTCACTGATATATTACCAAGTGTGCCTCCGGCGAATCGCAATCTATTGTTGACCCGACTTCATTCCTCCCAACGAGATGATCATCAGGCGGGCCATGTGGGGCCAACACTGAACGCCCTTCTCGGATACGNCTCTCGATATGCAGCATTTGGTCACGTGCCTTAATAATTTCGATACATTTATGTGTCATTCTTGCGCCATCGGAAAGTCACCTAGCCAATAACTTTAGAGGTTATTGGCTATCCACTGGTTGCCGAAAGGGTTCACACTTCCAGACCGCCACGGTAAGCGAACCTCGCTTCGACCATTCTTGAGCACAGCAGTGGACTTTACAGTGTGCTTAACTGGTCGATCACCACAGGAGCTAGCCACCTTATCAGACAATCCCTATCGGACGTGTGCCGAACCAATCGTTCCTGTCCGGCACCTTGTGAGCAATGAAATCCAGCTCGGCTCTTTGTCCAGAGTGACATGACGTCTCCCAAAGTCTGGTTCATGGTGGATTTCACAGCGTATAGCTGACTTCTGCCACTTGCTCACTGATATATTACCAAGTGTGCCTCCGGCGCATCGCAATCCATTGTTAACCCGACTTCAAACTCTAGCTGGCCCACATTGAAAAATAAGTTGTGCATATGTTTTTCCGTGAAATTTCGTTGGAACTCATAGGCACGGGATCTACCGCCTTCACAGATATCACTGGGCATGGCCCCTGCTCAGTTCGAGAGGCCCCTCGCATATCACACCGATATGAAACAACGGAGTGTCCATTAGTCCCGAAAATATCCCTGTGAAAATCAGAGAAGCTTTGAAATTAAAGGGAACAGACAGAGAATAAGCGAAGGCAGGAATACTGAAAACCGTTTACGGTGATTTTGTTTCGTCATCACCGTGGATATTCAATGATCGGGGGTTAATGGTTAAAGGTGTTGACCGGGATTATCCTCCGCAGCCTGAAGCACAGAAGGAAAGGTCAATGATACGGTCTTCCTCACTGTCGCTTACAACGATCGGTAACTCGGAGAACGAATCTGTGCACCATTTGTTTCTAATTTTATCCAGTCAGCCAATGTAAGTGTGAACCTGGCACCCACAAAAAATTGACGGGCAAATATGATTACCACGGAAACGGAGTAAAGGCGATGAACGAGAACGGACCAAATGAGGACGGGGAGCGTGGTCACCGACTTTCTATCGAATGCATGACGGTCGACAAACGCTCAGCACAGACAGGTACTTTGGGGCATTACTTGCGAAACAGGTTTTCGATTTCCGGTCATGCAACCTCGCAGTAACTGAGGCGTCGCAGACAGATGTAATCACCATAGGAAATGTTTCAAGCAACACATTGATGTGTTGTACTTCTGGAAACGTTCGAAGTCTATTCCTGAAAGGTTTTATTCACATCACCGAAGTTGCGTGCACCGCGGCTCGGAAGAGGTCACCGCTTGTGTCGCGGGAGTCACGACAACAAAGCTGCAAGGTGTGGAGCAACTTTCTACTTAACTTTGCCGCTTCAGAGAACCAGGCCACCGCCCTGTGTCCACCGACGTACACTTATAACGTCACATTTCTCCGGACTGTGTTAGTAGGAGCTGAATTCATAGTGAGTAATGAGGCACAGGTTAGTATGGTCATGTCGGTACTGACACGTCGCAGACAGACCCCTCACCTACGTGTTACCGTCATCCAAACTTCAGGTTAACTACTGTTGACAGTAAAATCGAATCGGCTACAGTGTTGACCATGTTTTTAACGTAAACTCGTAGTTGATTGCAGTCTGATTTTTGATAGATGCGCGAATTCGGGAGCTAGCAGATGTCATTACGCAGTTGAAAACCAACAGCACTCGGACGGCTAGCGCGGCCGTCTGTCCCGTTTATATGCTGTCCTGTGCGGAACATTTCCACAAGTTCCCTCAAGACATCTCAACATCAAAGATCGTATGGGATGTGACTCTGACTGTCACACATTGGATCAAAACCCAGGACCCAGGCCCATCGACAAACCCTCAGACTAGCTTCTCGAGAACTTAAACTAGCTGAGACGAAGTGCAGGCGCTTGTCTTAACCAGGCGTCATCCGTTCTTCAGAGACTTATCGGGCTTCACCACTATATATGGTCTGTAAGAGGCTAGTTAATTAGCGTGTCTGCGATGAATACCACGGCTTTGGTGGAGCTAACGTTCCGATAATAATCCGATAACATCAAATGAAGCACCGCTCAGCAAGTTTAGTGGATGAAGGTGTCTTTACAAAAATCAGTTTGATTAGCGCTCACCACCAACTTTGAGTAACCGCTAAGGACGTGCCTGAAGCCGCTGTTAACAATTCATTTCAGTCTTTCCGAGTATTATCCAATGTCATTGGGATTGAGTAAGGCTGTGCGAAGTGTTCGGTGTTTCATTACCGAAGTAAACGACTCACTGTTTTTTATTCACTCCTATTTGAACGACAATCTGCTCTCTGGTTCTCCATAAGAAATACATACTTTGTGTCAATGGGGCTTATTTGCACTGAGGACTTAGGATGGTGATAAGGGCAATCCAACTAACTGATGACTAAGTAAACCGGCTATCAAGCTTCTAGGTGCTCTGATCTCTGTCAGTAAAATCACTCTTCTTCCTGAATGAGTTATTGCGACCCCAGCTCATCCGATCCATGAATCCTACGTCTGAGGCTTCAAAGCTTTATACTGACTTAGGTTGGGAGTTGGAGTGATAACTTGGAAGAACATGAAAACAGGCGTCGTTTAATAATTTACACACCGTACAGACAAACTTCAAAGCATACGTGTCGAACAGCTTGGGTTACGGACGACGAAGAACCCTTAGTGCAACTGCAAACCAGCCCCCTAAACAGATGTAACATACAAGTCGGTCGTTTCCACTTTGCATGTCCGTAACACCAGCGGACCAACTTCCAGGCAATGTGGAGGCCCTGGTGGACGTTTGTCCGAAGTGTAGATTCCAACAACCGTCCTGTAGGAAGAAAGCAACACAGACGAACTTGAAACAAAGGTACAATAAGCTGTGCACATATCTTACACTTCGAAGGGGCGAGAATACTGTTGAAGAATGCTCTCTGGAAAAGCAGAGTTGTTTTATGGGTCCGCTTCCTCACGGCTTCTGCAGCCAATCTGGCTAACAATCTTTCAGGTACTCTATTTTTCCCAGGCGTCACAAACTTTTTGCTGGCGAGCAGGCTGCCCGCCAAGACAACCAAAAAGTCACCTGGCTTTTTGGTGATATTGCCAGCCATGCTCGGCCCCGAAACCGCGGTGGGAATAAACATTTACTTCAAAGTTCTACAACGCCCATCCGAAAGGCATCTCTTCCGACCGCTCTCCGCAAGACGGGGTGATTTGCGAACAGGGGACTAAGACTAATTCACAAATCATGGCAGATCAGAAGGTACAACTGAAGTCTAAATTCGTAGTTACTGCTTCTGAACCGCACCCTCAGACCTCTGTGCTTGTCGTGGAAGACTAAGACCTCGTCTGTATGGTCGTTCCAACGATCGACGTCCCAAGCAAGACACGAGTGTTGAGAGCACTGAAGCTGCGCAAAGGCCGTCTTCAGAGTTGCCTACTCCAAATCCCACCAAGCGGCCCAGCAGAAGATTCTTTCTCCCCAGATTTCGGAACGAAAGTGGCCTGCTGGTGCCGCTTCCAGCTGCTCAGAAATCACCAGTTCAGCTCATCTCAATGGGTATTCCTATCAGGAGCCCCATAGCACCACGCACATTACCATCTTTCAAACCCAACCCCTAGCAGACGAAGTCCAATTTTCCGTGAGTGTCGCATCCGCAGCCTCAAATGAGGACCATCAGAACAACTTGGAAGAACAGACCGAGTCCAGCCTCACTAGACCTTTTTTCCCAAGCTCATCCTCGCACTTTCATTTTTCATGTCGCGCGAAATCCAACGAGGAAGTTGCTTTTAAGCACATATATACGAACCGTCGGAGTCTGTTCAATAAATTACCGGAGATCGGTCAGTTAACTCGTGACACCCGGTCCAACATGTTCGCTTCCACGGAAACCTGGCGTGAAAGTGATATCAGTGACANCAACAGCACAGAAGCACACTCCGTTAGACTGTTCAATTTCACTTCGTGCGCGCTCGTTGGCTTCTACTGTGCGTTACGCAGCCATGTTTCCGCATTGACCTTGAGAAATCAAACAAGCTTTGGAATGATAACGAACGAAGCATTGCTATCCCACAGAACGGAGACTGTATCAGTGGGGCTGATACGGATCTTCTATGCAGCAAATAATAAAGCTGAAGTACCCATTCTGCCCAATTGCTCTGATAATAGCGGTTTTGTGATGGTTCCTGAAATACCGAAAAGAAATAATTGGCCTACCTTAACCCCAGAGCTAGTATCAACACAGCGGTCTCAATACTCCGAAATGAGCAAATCGGGTATTTATGTCTCCAACGCAACTGCACACTCCACCATCAACAATGTAGTAAAACAGCGGTAATCAGAAATAGATTTAGTGACAATTGTCACAAAGCCTATTTGTGTTGATTATCACTAGATGCGCCACAGTTTAAATGAGAGTCACGCTTGTCATTGATTCCGAGTTGTTTATTTCTGAGGCATTCAGACTGTCGCAAGTATGGCGGTTCGTTTTCAACAGCATCTCCAACCGGGGTACTTGAACCCAGAATAGACTCAGGAACATCGGTATTAGCAATGAGCATTACAGTGGAGAGATTCACATCCGAAGAAAATATGCGACACATCCAAATGCCAAAGTTATTGAACACAAATCCTGAAGATGATCGGAGGCTACTACCACTAGGATACACAACTTCGGCCAATTCTAAACTAGGCATGACGGCTCGGAGAACACGGTGCTCAAATTGCTTAGCTGGATTGTTCCAAGTTGTAGAGTAGTCAGAATTTTGATAATATATCAAAAGTTATCCACACACACTCTCCACTTCTTCGATATCTGACGGATTGATAGATTTGATCTTACTTTTTAGAATATACACAAAATTCTCAGCAGCACCGTAGAATTAATGATGTCTTGGTGCAGTGGACAGATGTCGAGGTCCCACATTTTTCAGCTAATCCCCGAACTTCTACACAGTGAAACGGGTGCCATTGTCAGTGGCCAACGCACACGGTACTCCTTCCTTATTGAGCGATTTCTGCAATGCAATCAGAATAAAGTCCGCCGATGCTGACGACGTAAAGTAAACTGCCGGTCAACGTAAATATGAACAAAAGATAATCAAAACAGTATTTAACCAAGAATGGGCCACAACAGTCAGAATGTATTCGTTGCCAAGATTCGCATATCAAGGTCACGGCGTCTATTCCGATTAAGTCTTATGTACACATTGAGCACAAGCTTTAGAAATGTTACACAGGTCAGCACAAATTTTTGGCCACCAGCAAGTCAGACGAGCCAATGATCTCACTTTTTCAACTCCCCAAAACCGGTGTGTAAGTCAGATAGTACAGCGGATGGTAGATTTATCCCTAAGGATAATAAACCATCGGGAGTAACACAGTTCACTTCGACGTTTATATAATTTAAGAAACCTCTAATGGACACTACAGTTCCAACCATGACATAATGAAGTCAGAATTGCTGATAGTATTTTCGAGTAACACGAATCGAATCAGAATGAAAAACTAGAAGTGGCTAAGTCGGTTTGTAGAGACATTCTTAGGTTGCCACGTATTCCAACTATTTTGCTTTTTAGTTTGACCGTTGACACTATTGACATTGTTTGGTTGCATGTCTGGATTTTCTCGTAGGTTCCACCACCCATGGTCACAATTACACTTGCACCTTCCGGACGCTAGCTGCTGGTCTGTTGCGCCTTGCTTCTGTTGTGTTCTGCTCACAGCTCGCTTTCCCGGTCTCTTTGCAATAAACATCGTTGTCCGATAATCAGTTTTTCTGATTTAATTATTGTGGAGAATAGGCACGATTCTAGACAGAAACGTACCAGTCCTCTACAGGTTAACATGCTGAGTCAACACCCTCTCCAGAGCCGGGATGTCAAGATACGTGGTCAGCATGAGGAACGAATTCTGCACTATGCTGCTGAATAATGTATGAATACGCAGCCAAACAAAATTCAGTCACTGAACCGTTGCCGCAGAAGACTAAGCTAGGGGTTTGTTAGGATTATAAATGAATTCTCCAACAGTTCACCGGTAAACCGCCATCGCTTCTTTCTGTGTTTGCGCATACCCACGCTGTGCTGAATTGAGATGTCTAGATAAGCAAATGACCTGATGATCTTGTTGTTTTAGAGCAGCTCCAATACCGGTTGGGGAAGCATCAGTAAACAATGTTGGTGACTACTTCGGAGAGAGCGTACGTAATATTGTAGTGGGAAACAGAAAATTCAACAGAACTCAAAGAGTTCACTCACATAATTCAGTCCAGACAAAAATTATCTTGAGGAGGAAGGTCAACTAGAGCTAAGTTAGAAATTACTCGAAAATAAAACTGAAGAGAACCCATTAAAGGACACAACGCAGTAAAAGTTTTCGGATTGGATGTCTTAAATAGAAGTAAAGAAAGACCAGGATCAAGGAGATAACCATTCTCATCGACCAGAAACCCCAAACATGAAGACGTGAATGTCACAAAAATGCATTGGAAAGAATTAACAGTAACACGTTTAAAAAGCATAAATGTTTAGGTAGAGCATACAATTGTTCACCGCAAATGGGTGTGTTTGGCGCACGCACAATAATGTGATTCTGGTAAACGAAAACACCCTCTAGATTGGCAGTAACATAATATCTTGAAATATAGCGGATGATACATTTAAATCAATGAATAGAAAACTATACCGAAACAATCAGAAAGGAGTAGTGATGACTGACAGAGTAGCGTCAGCCTCGTCAAGTGGAATTTGTCGAAGAGTAACCATTAAATTGAGCTCTGAAAAAATATTTTGAGCCATGAAATCGGTACAGAATGTCCTCTGGTGAAACAGTGGCACAAGAACTTTATAAAAGGAATTTTTTGAGCGTGGGTCGGTAATCACTGTAATTTCAAGCCGTTTTAGTGTCATGTTCAATCAGAGTAACAACGGGTATAGCCCAGATCGCAGACTGTACAGGTGTTAATATGTTTTGTTTCCACAAGATGATCGAGTGTTTTTTGGGTTCACGTAGCACAAAAAGAATTGTTCGTCGCTTCTTAAAAGTCAAGTTGTCTTTGTATTCGAGCGAAACTGACTGAATAGGCATGTCACCAAAATCTTTCGAACAAACCCCGGCCGTGTCAAGGATATGCACTACTGATGAGCTCTAATGAGAGCAAAACTCGAGTCTAGTGCTTCTTTTCGAAAGAGGCTGGCTGGAAAGTCTATCTGAATGCGAACGCTGTGATCAAATGTGAGTGATGGTCAACTTGAAAATAAACCAAATCCCCGATTACTCATCAGTAATGAGAGAGTAGATTGCGCATTTTTGATTTACCTACACCCGCAAACAACAAATCATTCATGTTCAAGATGTTCCTACCTCTTAAACCAACAATCGGTGGTCCACAATCAGTAACTGGATTCAGAAAGTGTGTGATGAAAAGAACCAAGAATTGTTGAAGCATTTTCAGTGATACCTTTGCTAGAAGCTTCAGAAAGTTCCAGGTGCCTTCAGCCTTGTCACAGAAGACTTCTCTTGCACATATCAAGTTAACGATAAGTTCCACAGTCCACCGTGCTTGGAATCCAGGTTCGCGTCACAAACTGACGGTTCGGAAATGGGACAACCAAGTTAAGGCAGCTTTCTGAAAACACGGTCCGCTCTTCTAACTTCACTGGGAGACACCATCCTATGTAGTGAACAGCGAGGCACACCTGAACTTGTAGTATCGCATCCCCGTGGAATGTCCAATCCACCGTACAAACTTTCGCATCCCGGGATGCACGGTTCAAAATTAGAGGGCCAGTTGTGAACTTAAGCAGCTGTTGCTTAGCATATCAGCGTTCCAAGTTTCACTTACACGACCTGAACCTCAATGGCGTCTTCCGTGCGCCAGCTGCTAGTCTACATCACATGCAGGTCGACCTCGTCGAACAGCTACTACCTTCTAACGTTGACAACGAAAATGTGCATCTCAATTGAAGGGAACTTTTAAAACCTATTAAATAACTTCGGGCACAGGCATATGCACACGACGGTCTATAACTTATAAACTAACGGAATTCATGGACGCCTTCATTATCAGGTGAGATTCATCCCCCGCACGCATTCCACCCATTCTCACCAAAGGGTGCTATCACTGCGTCCTTTAGGGTTGCACAAAACCCACAAGATGGTTTTAGAGATAGTTCAGCACAGCCTGTCGGTCGTTGCACCATGTATCTGATTAATTAGTTAGTATTCTATTGCATAATGACGCTTTTTGATTAAGTAAACTGTGGCACTATGCGTACCACATGCAACAATCATGTCACTTGCAGCCATTGGAGCGTTCCGCATCCGAACCCATGCATGAGATGCCCGTTTCCTGCTATGACACCTCTACTCGAGCGGCTGGCCCATACAAACCTTCGACACCACCGTATACCGGCCCACTTTATGTGCTTTGACTGGTCTATAGACCCCTCACGGACAAAAGTGGCCGAAATCTCAAGATTTTCCCGACTGAGAGGGTTAAGTTCACGTTTTTGAAGAAAGGTGCACTTACTACCCGACACAATAGACCACTAAGGAAGCTTGAGTGTCTCTCAGGTAGGCTAGGGAGGTTTACATAATACCACTCAGCATCATTTGTGCAGGCTTTCAATATCGCCGTCATCACAGGCGCAGTTTTTCCTATAAACGATTGTTTTTTGGTTTTATATGTAAAGCGGCAGCCAAACCGAAAATCAGATACCCAATGAAGGTATCGCACTGTTCGGTGACTTATCCTCGATTACAGTTTGAGTCCTCATCAGTCTAGAAGCAAACCGTTGCAAGCATATACCTACTTCGATGACAACACTAGCAGGTTTACTGTTTTTTAATTTGTACAGTATACAAGCAGTCTCGGACATCGAACTAAGTGAAGATGTAACATGATAACCGAAATCACAGAAAATATAAGGGAACTTGACCTCACTTGACTCAGCTGAGTGTGACTACTGTAAACTTGAACAAACAAGAAACAAACGAGGTTACTGCCTTAAAAGTGCATATATTGGCGCCAGAGTTACTTGTAACTGAAAGATGATGGCGCCAATAAAAGAAAACACATATGTATAACACGTTAGTAGCAGTGTAACAAATATAAACGAATAATAAGATGGATGACAGTGTTTGGACTCATCAAAATCCGGTGGGCACTATAGAAGTGATGTTTGCAGACCACTGGTTGAACACTTGGAGGCTTGTGGAGTGTTTCGGAGAGCTGCGTTGATGTCAGCGTAGTCCTTGACTAGTCATTCCTTCGTTGTGTGAGCCTGTACCATCCTCGGAGCCAAAACCCTCTCTGTGCGACCGTGTACCGCTTAGTTCGTGTCCTCTGGTACAGGCGCGACGATGTTGTGTTTCTGTGTTTCAAACCTCTAATTCTTTTAATGTTTTAGGACCTGGTGGTCTTTAGTTTGACCGTCACCATGACCAGTGACAACTCCACAACATGAGTGAGATAATGTGTGCGTGTGTTTGGAGAGGGCGGGAGTTTGAGACAGGATTTTACAGACACCTGCGGTGTCGGAATGATTGGGATTGCCACCCGTGTCGGGTGCGTTAGGACTGAACACGTTTGCTTATCGAGGTCACTTTGCAGTTCGGATTGCAGGGTAGAAGGTCACCAGACGTAGAACCACGTCGAGGTATCAAATACGACGTGCCGACGCGGTTATCAGCGCGGACAGACAAAGTGTGTCAGTTATAAGTATCTTATCAAAGTGACACCTTCAAATACTTTCAATCACATCCATTGTGCAAAATTGAACTTACACCGCACCACAAACATATTCCGATCTTATGGAACCTGAGAGGCATAAGCACCGTACAAAGTTACTCCGTGTGAGGTAGACCAAGCTACGCGAATCGATGTGTTGATCATAACGATTCGTCGAATACCTTCCGGTTTGTCCACGAGTTTTACGTGAATAAATTTTTCCGCTCTGCGTGAAATAATTCACCAGATCCAGATAAATCGATGAAAAACATGGAAACGAAAAGCCATAGTCTCATTATGTCTGTTTATTCACCGCTAATATGCAGATAAGCCCCTTTTTGATTCAGCGCTGTAAGCACTTACTCATGTCTCATACCTCTTATCTGATTTTGATCGGAGCTGATCATTGTTCGTTTATGTGGCGCTATATCATGCGATGTACGTGATCTAATTCAGCGTTACCTAAACGTTGTGTAACTTTTGAATAGATGTACGTTGGTTCGTCGTGCATTCTTAACTAAGGATTTCACTACTTTCTACTACATGGGGAAGAAAACATTAGGAACATATTGGTGATATTTTACTGACGAGTAGTCGGGGGTTTAGTTGAATTAAATTGAACATAACTCAAAAGAGAGTTCGAAAATTTCAAAGGTGTCGATATCAGTTGTGTGTGGGTTTTCTCATCGGCAAGAAAGTGTGTGGCGAAAATCTACTCAATTCACCGCTCATCCAAACCGCAACATAATAAAAGATCTAGCAGGGAGTCAATCCAGACTTCGCGTTAAAGATACAACATCTCAATGTTACGCCTTCTGTCATTCGCTAATTTATTTGTTCTGTACTGCATCAATTAACCCGCAGTTTGTGACTTTTTATATGCTAATACGATCAGCTAATGACAGAGTGTGATTCCTTCAATACTGCTGTACATCCATAAATTCGGCTTCTCGTCTCATAAATATGAGCTGCTTACTGCAACCAGTACGATTTCTTATCCTTATCACTTGCTTGGTGCGCTTCAATTCAAATACAATTTCTAGGGCTTTTCGAAGTTCGTCATTCAGTGTAATGCAAACTGTTTTCAGTCAGACTGAATATAGGGAAGTTTCCGCGATGAGAATCATCAGAACACTACGGCAGGTGGAAATTTTAAGCCGATTCGTAACAATGCTTACTTTTTGCGTAACGGCACGTCTTAGAAACGTAGATTAAATCTTGCTTACTTTCAACAAATCTACGCTAGAGAGGTTTCCGAGTTGCAGTTCCACGGTTAACCCAAAGATATCATTAGCGGCAGCTGAAGCGAACAACGAATTGCACGCTGCTTCACTCCAGTTCATTAGTAATGTTGGATAGAGTGGGTTGATATATCCAGCTGACAGATCCTCGGTCCTGACGGTGCTGTGAGTAAGCAGCGATGTCAGAAGTGGACCATAGTTGACAGACATGTTCAGTGCGGCGACTCCAGGAAACAGTTTACCTGTGCACATCGTATAATTCGTAAGTTTGATCAACTGTGCCAGTAGCTCAATCGTTAGCAGAAAACTGACAAAGGAGCCGATCACAACTTGCTGTTCTAGGGGAAATGAGTTGATCTGTCCCACATGGAAGAACTGTTTTGTTCACACTTTTTCGCTTTGGAAGCGTTCTTGGGTTTTTGAAGGTTTCATGCAGTTGCCGATAATGCAATGTTTTGACTTTGCATCGCCCTCTAATATACAGACAACAGCTAACTGAGTAATAGTAGCTTTAATAATAATAATCTATAATGGTTCAATCAGTATTAAGTGGAAGTCTATGTTAGTTTCTTGTCGATCATCAACGACAGTTGGTGGGCCGTGCCAAATCAAGCTGCTGATCCATGGACATGAGATGATATGAAAACATGGGTTTATTCGATAAGGACGGTGATTAACATTTCTTTAGTTTATTCTCTATTGTTCTGTCGTCAAAAATGGTTCGGACTATTTGTGTAGATCATTCGGATGACTGTAACGACAGTTACGCAACACGGCATGGTGACCCATGTGAGTTAGTACACAAGTGAGTGCATTGTTGAAGAAGTTTGACTCGGGCACCAGGAAATCTGGGTTGAAGGAGACCTGAACGAAGAAGAAAAGAGTGGAAACAGACTTNGGGTTTATTCGATAAGGACGGTGATTAACATTTCTTTAGTTTATTCTCTATTGTTCTGTCGTCAAAAATGGTTCGGACTATTTGTGTAGATCATTCGGATGACTGTAACGACAGTTACGCAACACGGCATGGTGACCCATGTGAGTTAGTACACAAGTGAGTGCATTGTTGAAGAAGTTTGACTCGGGCACCAGGAAATCTGGGTTGAAGGAGACCTGAACGAAGAAGAAAAGAGTGGAAACAGACTTACTCAACTGGTTTTTATTCGAACGTTACTTACATAGTAGAACAACAATTCTTCGAAAGAAATCACTCAAAAGTGACTGAAAGCGGTCTGATTGAAGCCCCTAATTTGTACATATTCCTGGACTCTTCATCTTCGGTTAAAAGGTGTTCAGTATCTTTAAATGGAGGACTACACCGATGGAGGGTCTTACCTGGTAAAAAAGGAATAGTCACACTCATGAGGTACCACGTAGAGCGTGTGCTTAATCTTGCCGTGTTATAAATTTTCCTATGCCGTTGATCGGTGTTTAGTCATGAATATAGATTGAACCTCACAAGTTCAAATTCTTTCTGGCTACTTGTATTCAAGTTTAAATCTACAAGACCATATGGTAGAATGGGCCACTGGATTAATTGCGAGTTACAAGTTATGTGGCACCTGTTTGTTCTTAACGGGTCATTGATAAAGCACGGAATAGTGATCTTGACCAACCCATGAAACCGCTCCACACGTGTATGTCAGCCTTATTTTGTAAAGTCGAGATATAACCTGAATAAGTCATCTCACAAAGGGAGTCATCCGGGAAGCTTATAAGATCGGATGCGACTCTGTGCACAGACCGACCAACTGTGTTCTGGTGTACTCCTACTAGGGAATGACACTTTGTTAATTGTCACTAGAGTTAAGCTTACTCGGAGTCAGAGTCGACTTGTTTCATGGTTGGGTACGTCAGGGGAGGTAATACTTCCGTCCTACGCAATTTATCCACGCTAGATATGTGAAACATTTTCGGTTCTGCTTCTGTCCACTACAATATACGGCTATCTTCGTAACGATAATCAGATTCAGAAGGACAGTAGCCTCACTGAATATGCCTATCCAGCGGCGAGTTACAGGAGTTATTTTTAGATACCTGCATGAGAAGCTGGTAACCACAACAATTGTAACGTTTCGACATTTTTATCGTACAGTGAGTGGTTAGGTTCAGTTGTGTGGAACGTGCTGACTGTCTTTGTGAGTCGTCGTCGAGTTGTCTGACTTATTTTGTACAGTCACTGAATCACTTTTGAATATGTCCCGTTGCTGTGTTCTAAAATTTTTTGAGTTGCGTTATTCCTTGGCAATCATCCTTGTTCTCATACTGGTCCACTGGTGTTTACGGACGCGTTCAGACGGTTGTTAAACAGTTTGGCTGAAATAACTTGTTCCACATTATTGCAATGGACGTACACCAAAGCACAGTGGCGGTTCCACACGTTATCCGGGCAGTACTCATTACACACGTTTCTGGCGCTTTGAAAACAATGTTGGTCGATACAGATGAATCAGTCGGTTTATGCACTATCAGTAGTTCTTATTGGGTCACATAGTCGTTGACAAAGCGGACTGAAAGAATGGGGGGGTTGAGTGCAGTTTGGGAAATCACAACAAAATCAACAGAGAACAAGATTGAAAGGATCCCCAGCTTTAGTCAACAGCGATTCGTGACCCATAAGCGCACCTACGGCCGATGATATTGATTCTGGGGCATAATATTGTTATAGTGAAAAACAGGTGAACAACAAAGTTAACTTCCGTGTTCTGCTAATTCTTAAGGCATTGCTTTCAATCAGTTAAGGAGAGTATACATTAGCCTGATAATCGGCTTGTAAGGAGATTGAGCAGCTTTCTGGTTGGGACCCAAGTGGCATCGGCCTTTAGACATATTTACCAAAGTGGTACAACATTTAGACTGACTTTAGCTTCGTCGGAACAGTTGGTGCTTTTCAAAACCCCGGTTCCGCTTATCTTCAATGTGGTAATTAATTTCGTATAATTGGATCAGGTAACTGCTTCGATTAATTTCTATAAAATGAAACCATCGATGATACAGAGGTGCGAAAGTGTTCAGTTTTAACTTACGAATCTCATCGTGTTAGTAATAATCGAGACCGAATATGAAATCAAGCAGGGATGGATTAATGTGAGCAGTAACGAAATGCCGGCACGAAGATAGTCAAGAAAGGACCCTAAGGTAAAACTTTAAAAACTCTCGAAATTGTATTGACAATAAGAAATCGCACTGTGCATTTTACGTTTCAAACTAAAAAGTTATCGCAAAATTTGTTAAGAAATATTTGGTTGGTAACGGGTTACTTTACACGAATTAACAAGAAACCACAACAATCACCGGGACTAAGGAACAAGATCATCCTATGTACGGTCTCGTCAAATTCATCTACAAAACGTGACGCAAGAATACTCAATGTTCTGAGAAGCAAAACGCGTAGCAGTAAATAGATGTTAGCCTGTAAGCATCACACACTTTAATGTGTGCCACTCTGATACACACAGAGATTACCGTTGAATAAGTATTCATTGTGGTCTGAAGAAGACTTAATGGTTAGGGGTAAGTTCCACCGTGTCACATGTTGCACGCTCTCTTGTTGTGGACAGAAGCAGTATTTTGAGTTCTAGCCACGGCCAGCTGTGAGTGTGCGTGACTGTTAAGTGATTTCAGAGCACAATGGGATTTCAGCCGTCTTCTGGAGGATCTGGTTACACAAATGCACTTTTCGATATAAGAAGAGTTTGTTCAAATTCATTCATGCGAAACAGTCGTAGAATACTTTTTTGGCATCTCTTGTGACGAAAAAACTCGAATGCCTCCAAAAAGTCCAGACAGGAGAGACTACACGATTGGACGTGACTAAACAATCGACAAGGAGTGTCATTTTGGACTAACAACAAACGTGGCCAGAGTCGTTGAATGTGAGTAGACACACGTCTCAAAAATCCGTGAATGGAAAAACATAGGCCTCAGCAACAAAAATAATGCCAGTTTGTATTACTGTGACGAGTCGTTACTGATATGATCTTTGTGAAATATGATGCAGCTAATCAAAAGATTACCAACAAAGAATACACGACAATGCGGAGCCCACTCGCTACTGCAGGTGTTAGCAGTTCGACCATTCTGAATGGTTAGCGTAATGTACATTCTTATATGATTACCATTTATGGCGTCCTACGTGCAAAAAATGTGATCTTCCAGGAAGATAATTCATCAGTTTGTGTCTGGTCATAGTAATGTAGATCCTTCCTCAAAGAGATACACGTGTTCGACCGGATAGTTCCTAGACTTGACAAGAACGGGCTAGAGATTGCCTCGGACATATTTGCTCGACTACTACGTGTACTCCTTAGCAGAGTTGGGGGTTATCTTAAAATCAAAGAATGGATTATTATTAGCCTAATGCAAATTCGTTCACTTGTAACAACCATACTGAAGTGATGTGCTGTGGTAAAAAAGCAACATGAAGAAGTATGTACTGTTTGCTGGCATATCGAGACAACTTCACAATTAATCATGTCCATCTCCATCGTTTCCATAACAGCTTTGTTGGAAATAACCTAATGCCAAATAATTTTCCCGATGTGGTGCGAAATACCCTCAGTAGGTGTGGGCACAAAACTAGACCACTGCGTTGTTTTGTCGCCAGAGGCACACATTTCATGACATCCACTGTTAAGAGAATCGTTCACTCAGGAATGTTTATAGTTGGTTACATATCCAGCATATTGCTTGACAACTGCAGTAGACATAGGTATGATTCAACAAGGTCATGTGCTCATGTTACCTGGAACACATATTGCCCAGGTGGAACGTCCGTGATATCCACCCATTGACAGTCGTAATCGTGTAGGTAAGTATCCTTACAGCCAGGAGAGATACCTGAATAAAGAAAGTTGACCAAACATAAATGGTTAGAGTGAACGGTGTGTCGTGAGAAAGCAACATTGATTGATATGGTCACATTTAGATCTGAAAAACCAAGGGCTCTGTTGGTGTTGGAAGACTAAAAATGTTTCTCGGTTGAAATGTCCGATTTTGATCACGAAAGCTTGTCACAATTTTAATAGCATGCAGATGGTTGCCACGGTAATTTCGAAGAAAATAATCCAAACTGTGTAGCACATTTAGCCACGAAATAGATGGCATAGTACTCGGCTAAATCTCTTGTACCTAAATGTGCTACCAAACTCCACAACTCATTTGACTGATATTGGGTGGCAAAACGAAGGCGTGCAACGGAGGTCTTAGGGCGATTTACGACTTTCAAAAGCCATGCAGCTCAAAATAGCTTACTAATAAGATTTTGTACAGTGGATGTCTCAGTAATATCTATGAAGTTCCTAGCCTTAGTGTATGTTGAATCGGCTGCAGAATGAGCAATGTTACCTCTAGCTGGAATTTCCAGTTACTTTTCCAGGACAATGGATGCTTGTCCAGTTGACCGACATTAAAGAGACTGACTATTACTGCATGCTACTCAATAATCTGGGCATCACTTTAACTATCGAAATTTTTACTCACAGGAACGTTAATCTACCAGATTTTGACGGGCTGCTGACTCCGTAAAATGAACGTGACGGGATTGCACTAGTCAGTTGAACATGCCAATATTTATGCTTTACAAATAAATTCTACCTTCACGGATGATTACAAAAATGTTCTACATTCAGCCTGGTCACAAATGCGCATTAACGTAACATGCAGTTTATTCATCCAACTCCTGAGGATTTACGTAAGTGACTAGACTGATTAGTATTAAATCCAACACTAGTGCTGCCTTAGCATATAGTTGCTGTCCGGACAAAAACGACTGTTGGCGACCAGTAGGTGTTTCTCTATACCATTATTAAGAGCGTGGGGTACCAAACAGTACAACTTCAATTTTTAACGATCGGCTAACTGGAGATGCGATCATGTGCAGTACTGAGTAGTAATCATGATTGTTTCTACTATTTTGAAAAATGATAATCAGTTCGAAACTGTAATATCAAGTCACCTTTGCTTGCTAGTTTTCATGACAATTACACAATTACACAATTAGTATTGAACGATAGAAGACTAACTAGTCGGCGTTAAGCTACCCAACAAAATTACACAATTAGTATTGAACGATAGAAGGCTAACTAGTCGGCGTTAAGCTACCCAACAAAATGCCGTGTCACAGTCTGATTGCACGTGCGCCGCAACATTGTCGATGTACTCTAGTCGCTGAATTGGTTAGATCATGATGAGTTCAACTCTGGAGATCTTGGTTAACGAAAAATATCACAGCCCGAGCTTTGTCCAAGCTTAAGACCTAGTGATGAGCAATTTTCAGGAAAACATGTCACCTGGAATGCTATTCAGTGAGCTTGCTGTTTTAAGATTCAATATATTGGTCAGTTTAGGTCTATGGCTTTCTGTTTTTTGTCTGAATGGCTTTTGATTCGTTTTATTTCGCAGAACCTTAATGCACGCCACACACGATATTGCAACCAAAAGGTTTAATAACGAATAATAGCCAAATTGCGTAGCTCACATCCCCAAGGTTACTTGAGCGCAGTCAAAGTTAAACATACTTCATCTGCCTAGGAAAGGACTCAGATTACATCGAAACGCGCTCATTTTTGAGTCAGTCGAAGGAGCCTTAGATTAAGTTGCAGCTTTGGATATCGACAAGCTTTACGTTACCAAAGTTATGTGCGACGACTTTCTGTGCATCCTTAACGAGCGGCCTCACTGTCGTTGACGAAAAGTTGGTTGTGGTCAAACAAAAATAGTGTACTGTTTCTCCGTGCTGCAGGCGTTTGCTATAATCTTCTTGTCAGGCTTTATGAGCTATTTCAAGAAGTCTTCATTCTTCTAGGAGAGAAGCCGACACAAGGTACATAGTACCTTGTAAAGGTCTTTTTACTTCGCACACGACGGGAGAACCAGACCTGTTGGGGATTATCTTTGAGATTTTTCTCTCACTCCGTCACTAGACAAATCGTTTTGTATTCATTCTGACCTAGTAGTATCATCACCTCAAATTACAGCCTGTGCAAGCATATCGGTTGGTCCCACTACTAAGGATTAGCATGGTTCCCGTGAGTGGTATTAATGAGCCACCCGTCTGCTGACTGTTCGTGACTTCTGGACGCAGGTTGTCGACATGGAATTTTCACTACTGTGGTCTATCCGGGTTCTTCGGAAGCTTCTGTTAAAGTTGATTATTCCATTCTGTCACGGAAACTTTATCCTAATGAATCCGATAAGGGTTTGCTTAAAGTGTTTGAAGATTATTTCATTTAGTCTGGGCTCAATGTGAGTGAATGGACGGTTACTAAACTGGCTCCTTATCAATAACGGCGTTCAACGCAAATTCATTGTAAGACTAATTCTGTTAATTCTCTCTCTTTCCTAACTAAGCAGCATCGTCCAACAACTCTACGACTCTTATGAGTGTAGAGCGTCCAAAAATTGTAGAGATTCTGCACATCGTTTCACACAGTGCAAACCAGCGGCCCGTGGAGTAAAACCTACGCTCAACGTCAATGAGTGCGGAACCTTACACACTGACCATCAGAAATGTGTCAATTATCCCTTCGATAACATAACAAGATCCAAAGGACCAAGTGACAAACGAGTGACGTCTATCTGCGGCTAGGACAAGGGCACGAATGACAGTGCGGCTCTCAAAAAGAGTCTCTAAAACCACTCACTCCGATGTCTTTCCCACTGCGTTCGACTCCATCATCTGGCGTCACTTGCAGACAAACACACAGGCTCAACGTTCTTTCACCAGTAACCATTCGCAAATGCATAAGATGGAAAGTGTTTATTCAGCAGATAGCAAGGGGTGAGCAAGTGACAAATAAAGAAATTGACGTTTTTACTACTACTTATCCCAAAGTAGCGCATCAACCTCTCATTTGGATCGCATGTAGTGCGTGTGATGTGGCTGTTATTTGGCATGCTGGTTTTCTTCAGCACAGATATGTACACGTTTGTAATTTCACACCCGTACAAACCTTTAACCGATTACTGGCTACGTCTGGGTTGTAGTAATTGACTTATAGGTCTAATAAGCTACTTATTGTACGCAATACTGCCGTGTGTACATTAGAAACGGGTTGTGACGGTTGACAGTGTAAGCTTTTGGTTATTATTACTCGTATAATTATGCGGGAGATGCAGTAGGCGGTAGACTCAGAGTAAACATGTCAGCCTCTAAAACTTGAAACCCGTGAGATTTTTGGACCCACGCGTTCGAATAGAATATGGCGATGCACAGATGTATTCTGGGTATTGGGAGTGCGTTAAGCAACACAGAAGAATTACTGAGCCGACCTGCTAGATGTGTGGCTACAGTGAAAGCATTGGGGTGTAACCAAAATGTGCGTTGTTTTGTCATATTTCGTTTACCCGGTATGAACGTCGTAAGTTTAGTGAAAATGAGGATGTCGAAAGAGTGTTCACCCCAGGTAACTAGGAAGGTATCTGTATTTGGTGTTCTCCTGGCCAAAAGAGATTGCTATCAGACGGATAGGAAAACTAGCAAAAACGTAGCGCAAATATTAGACGGTCAGATGTTGTGTGCGTGTGAGTGTAGAGCGAACAAGTCAACCAAAAGATATCAGTTTTCATACGTATGTTGTAGGTACCATGATAGAAAAATGAGTGCATGCATCGAAATTTCCAAACAGAATAGTTCGTTTTGTGACAGCGATACGGTTACTTGTGACAAAATGAGCTCTACTGTACACAAATCGCTTTGCATTTTGTGTTTGATTCGCCGCAGTAGTTGCCCACAATGAAGGAGGATCTCAATATTACTTCGCAACAATTATTCTATGGACTAACATAGTGCGCTCATTCTTGAATTGCCTACCTTGGGTACCTTTGGTATATATCTGCTCAGTAATTTTCGGCGTAAATGTTGCACTTAGGTGCTTATATTGTCCACGAAAATCCAAGTAAAAGCCCAAAGAGAGTAGTGTCTACTGCAGATTGAAACATTTACGGTTATAACCATACTATTTAAAATACGCTTCGGAAAGGAACATGTGATCCTTCGTTTCACAGAATGCTCCATAAAAGAAAGAAAATTGTATGAGAAAACGAACTGAGGTGAGAGAACCGATTCTGCAAGCTACCCGAAATGAGTTTGACAAGCCCGTAAAACGCGGTTTCAGAAGATATCTTGGTGCATTGGATTTGATGGAAATTATGCCTAATTTGAGACGAAGCGGGTGAAGCCTTGTGAGCTGTTGGCGTATAATCTTTTAAATTTTTAACTATTAAAACTTTCTTGGATCTTTAAGCTCGCCACAAACATGGTCTATTGGTACAACGATGACACGGTCTACGGCTGTGACCGTGCATTCCGATCAGTTCTATTTCAACGGATAACTACCCTCAAAGTGTTTCATCTTTCCAACTCTTCTACTCAGCTTACTCAGTCCGGTAAGATTTCTTTTTTATCGACTACCATGCTTAATCACTATCGTATTTCGGTAGCAAGATGTTGTCACCAAGATGTTAGTTATTATCTGCCTTTCTAATCAATCTAAAAAACGCATTTCTCGTTTAGTTTATTGGCTACCCGTACTCATTCGCTCATTTCATTTTGTTGCAAACCTCCGTCACCTGAATTGTTGCATCCTAATGAGGTTTCTAAAAACCAACATTTTTAGTAATCTGTTTCTTGGTTTACCTATCCAATACGATGTGCGCCTGTAACAGATAGCTACACACACTGCCCAGTTCAAGTTGGATCAAACTGATGTTCACTGATTGCTCATGCATACATGACGCCGCATTTCCCACCACCTCCGATGCAGAGTGAACTCGTGAACCAAGAAAATACCAGTCACGTTCTACAGGGGCGATTAACACCTAACTCTTTGGAGTTCCTCCACTAATCGCAACAACCTCATCAAACGTTTCTGGTATGCTACCAATTAGCTCGTACCATGGTAGATAATAATTTTATCCTTCGTTTCCATCGGTGAGCTTTGGAACCTTCCTAAAGCGAATTGCCGACTAAAGTGTTTGTGAATACCAACAAGTAGGTGATGGATTCGGACACAGTGGAATGCTCCTTTATTCAAAGACACAGTGTCCTTGCTTAATGCGGATGATAAGATGACCAAATTGCATGTTAAGCTTATCACTTTTTGGTGATTAAAATTTGAGACTTTTGTCGCCATGATTTGACAGAGTTTCAGGCAAAAAACTGGTCTCGGTCTTAGGCGGAAAAAATTGGGTAGATTTGAGATAAACGGTTCAACCCATTTGAATAGTCATTCTGATTTTAGGACTCTCGAAAACATGTTGACAGGATGCACAATACGGGATATTCTTACTAAATTTAGTAACAATGAAATGAAACAGTTTGAGCATCGTATCGAACATGCTGTTGATAAGTGGATGGAAAATAATAACATTGCGAGCAAGTTCTAATACTCTATGTTTCAACCAACTTGCATGACTCTCATCAAGACTGTTCTACTCGAGACTTGCTCGTAACGTTGTGTTATTCTCAACCCATCTACCATTACCACATTATGTGGTTTAAAATGTGTGTACTTAAAGTAAACTGCTTGATTAAAAATGTAATTTGGTTTTTACCACAAGTAATGAAACACAACTCCAAGCCCATGACGACGAAATGTGAATACTTGCTCCTTTCAAACTAAATGATAAATTGAGGAGCGTTCCGTTAGCAATATGTTGCTTTTAAACGGCTTTCCGCAACCCATTTTGCCAAACTTTGTGAATTAGTCTACACAATCTTCGGTCACTTATTTCCACAGTGACTCCGCCTTACTCGATTCGTCTTCTTTGTTGTGCTTTCAGTTCGCGCGAAATTCATCATCTGTCTTTTAGTGGTTTGTGAAAAATCTTCCTTTCCAACAATTACTGTCTGGATTTATGCCTATTCTGATAATTCTCTTTTCCATTTGATACAAAGTAGCCTTATGGCCTCAGAGTGAATTTAGCTCAGTAAGCTCAGCGTAACCATGGTATAGATCACTTTGTATGTCACAGATTTGTGACGAACGGTCGTATTGAGATTCAGAAAAGTTCGTCTTAACGATGATTGTCGACAACCATTACGGGGGGGAAATTGGAAAACTCTGCCATTACAAACAGTATGTCAGGTAACAGGGAATGAAAGATATTCTTCGCTATTTTCAAACAAGAAGAACCCAAACTCTTACCTTGTGTCCCCTTTCTGTCAATCACGTTACTGCATCGGAATTTTGGCGTTGCACCAGGTTTGCAGATATTGTCTTCTAAACAGAAGCTGGCTTTCAGACCAACAGAGACCAATCGTTTGTCCGTATCCACAACTTCGTAACGAGAAAATACTTTCATACTGTGGTAATGCCTGACACAGAATAGCAAAATATGTGTGGGGAATCTAGTAAGGCTGACTTGGGCCACAAAAATAATTTCCCTGTATCATTTTCACAAAACAAATACAACTATACCGGATTTAAGCTGAAAAGGCGGGTACGTTAAAGGAAACACCACAAATTCGAAGTATTCAAAAATTTCACAATGTAATTTCGTTACCATAATAACGGTTCCGTTAGCCTACTGTTACTTCTTGTTAATCTGTGATTTGTAAACACCATCTAGGTCATGTATGGTTACGAGGAACAGTTTTAGTTCATTTGAAATTAGCTAGCTGCAATACAGATCGACTGAAAAACACGGAAGCCTTTTGAATGTAATCTCAGCCCATATGAAGCAGAATGTAGTGAACTGCAAACTATTCTACCACGTACCTAACTCACGAAGAATTGGTTAGTCTGGTGAATTTTCTTTCGCATAGCTCATTAACTGTCTGCGCTGTTTTGAAACTTTTGAGTGTATCATTTCCTTTCCTCCTGTGGAACGAGCTGTGTAGGCCATACGATACGGCCATACTCCCGAAGCATTCTACATGGCTAACTCGTGGCTTGACTGCCTTACTCGTCTTTGAATGCTGCGCTCGAATCGTTCGAGTTGAACCGCTCAATCAATCCCACAGACTCAATCCGTTTGTTTTGTAAAATTACACTATAATACAATGTAATAATACAGTTGTAACAATTTTACATCTGTTGTGACTTTGTAATTGCTACAACAGGATAAATAGTAACTGTACGTAAGCAACCTGAATGAAGGCAAAAACGCCTAACTCTAACCAACAAGGGGATGAGCTTCTGGGGTCACTAGCTACAAAGTAATCTTGTCGAGTGTGCTCGCGTTTCTGACAAAATGTCTTTCTTAGGTAGGTTGATTTGCCTGTGTTCTACGGGGTTACTTGTGAGGGTGACGCTGAGAACAGAGTGGCATTGTTATAGACAGCCCTGAGTTAATAACGTTTAAAGAACACTAAATCGATCACGTAAGATATCAGGCATCGTCCACATAGTTTCCATCAAACTCGATTTCTTTGAACTATATAGGACATGTGTGTGTATCCATTCTCCCGAAAAGCAAATTATATTCGGACAATAATTTAATTGGACATATGAAACATGTTACTAGCACGTGGCGTAACTGGATAGTATTCTGTCCTACTCACATGTGACAGGCGTGCCATTCCCAATTATCCGGATCTTCTAACGGTTTGAACACGTCTGTACCAACATTTTCAATAACTGACGAGAACCGGAGTAGCGTCCTGGTCATCCATTGGTAGGTAGCTGAAGGAGATATAATTTGATGATTTAGCGCGAACAGGTCAGTTCACATCATCTGACAAATTAAATCGCGGATCTACACTGTTATAAGTAAAGCCTCAGTTTTTAACACACGGAGAACACTTTCAGGCTTGTAAAATTTTCCCAATAATCATGGAAAAGTTGTACCTATTGATTATTCTTATAAAAAGTCATTATCTGATGTCAACTTACCAACCGTTCATTTGGAGTCATTTGTCAGGTACTCGCTAGAACCTTCAGTTTCATAATCAGCGAGACGTCAGTGCAGAAACGACGACCATGGTGGGCGCGTTTCACATAACTTCAGGTAGCTGGAACTAAAGAAGTCGTGTCCTCATGCCCATTTTTAGACCCAGTTCGACTGGTATGCATCCATTCACATCATTTTGTCTTACTATGCACAGTGCGCCTAAAACCAGCACGAATGCTCACGGAAATGCACTGCGCTGAAACAAAAATTTACCTTGTCCCAATGCACGGGTAGAAACTACTCGTCAGCGGCAGCCTTCCGACGAGCAGGTTATTTAATAAAAGATCGTCGACTGATTGTGACTTCAAGCCACTCGCGAAGGATAGAGCTGCGTGATCACATAATACCTGGCTCCAGAAACGTTGAGTACAAAATGACCAAGACTGTACGCGCTCAGGTGAGTCATAATACATGTGGAGAACGTGACACAGTTGCGCCAAGCCAATGGCCAAGTTGGAGAGACGGCATGGATAGACAGCGTGCTTACACGATGGGTCGTATATGTACGTAGAACCGAACAAATATTTTCAATGTTATTTTGCCTCTCATATGATCCACGAGGGAGTATTGACATATGTTCCATTATTTTGGACTGACCGTCATAGTTTGCGTGTCTGACAGATGAAAAGACAGTTTCGGCTAGTTGCTGGACATTTAGGGGACTGCGCAGCTTATCATAACAGCAAAAACACCGGTTATCTTAGCTCACATGAGCAGGTACAATCTTGCTTCTCAAACCAGTTCAATTTTCATTCATATACGAGCAACAGGTTCGGCTCCATCATTATTAGGAGAGAAAGAACGGTAATTATGTACCGGTCGTTGCATTACCGATGGTGATATTGAGAACGATGCATCCACCTGAGACAGTGCTTGTAAGTGATTGGAACTAACTAGTGGCAGTTTTGCCGTGAAGAACAGCTCATGTCGGGTGTGCGGCGAATGAGGAAGTTCTGTTTTGATTCCGGTTCATGAACACATCGCCCATTTCTCTGTATAAAAATGGACCACTTTCATTGTCGTCTGTTACTTGGTTCATACAGCCGGTAAACCCCAATACAATAACACTTCCTGAATGAATATACCTTTCTATAAGTACACGCTGCTTGTGTCGAGGTCCGTGGAATTTACACTCAGTTAAGACTGCTGTTCAAAGACTGTATTGATCGTCAATTCTGTCACCCCGAGTGCTTGATACAGCCAGCTCACAACACAGTTCCTAGCTGGTGCAAGGCTCTCATGTTTTACTGCTTATTCATCGCTCATTTCGACTAATTAATGCACTTGTACACGGCAGTTTATCATGTTTGCTTACATACTATGTCATTAAAATAATGAGCAATGGAAGCAGGTACGGGTGTGCGATTTGGACTAAAACTGATTCACTTACACTTTTGAGTGCATAATTTTAGACGCAAAGTTTGGGGGCATTGTTATCAAGAACTTACATCAGCCTATAATTTACGTTTGTGAACAGATGTAGCATAGCATTGGCTTTCCATCTGTTCTTACTAGTGTGTAACTTGAGCATCCCAATTGCGGTAGGTAGACGTTGTGTCATGTCCACATACACCAGTTAATCAGTCAGTGAATTCACAGCACCTTTTCAGTCCCATCCGTAAAGCGTACGATTGTGTATTCATATCAGTAAACTTTTCAAACCGCCTTAGAACAGGGCAGGTTGGATAAGCATGGAAATTAACATTCGTTTAATTCGTGTCTGATTACACTCAAACTTTGCGAAGGTTATACAACACCCAATCGACACTATCCCCTGAAACCGAACAGCCACCACTTCGATAACCAGTTCACTAGATCAATAAATTCGATTTAACCAGAACTGAAGACAATCTGATTAACTAGTTTTCGTGCTAACCCATTTACTGCGTTTTTCTTCCTCAGCAGTCTCGTCAAAGTTCTTAATTCGTCGCTTAGCTTATTCTGGGAATTGAGCAAACTGCAGCTATATGACAAAAAACTTTTTCCCATCAGTAGTCCAGCGGACTCTCATTCTTTAGATTACCGCACAGAATGTTGATTACCACATATTTTACTTTGGTAGCCTACAGGACTTCACAAATGCCGTTTGTTATCTCACTTCTGCTTGTAACTCTTTCTATTCAATTGTATACTGCAAATTACGTACCCTGATTATACAGGTAGACACTCTGCACAGGTTGCCAAAATATTCCGCCATAAAGTACACGGATTAAACTGTAAACACTCTGTGGACAGTCGATCGCTGTAAAGACCTTCAACATACAACCATAGTCAGCCTGTCGTGTAGACAGTAAATAATTCATCGCAGCAGCGTTCATACTAGGTGGTAGTTAAGCAAACCGTGTTCAGCTAGATCAAAGCATTTCTCTGATTTGGCTTACTTTGCCTTCTATGTCGTAGTGAATATTCGGAAAAAGTGCACCCAATGTTGACAAGCAGTTGACATTTCACATTTAGCATCGAGGAAAACCTGGATAGATAGCTTGGTAGATGGAGTTTAGGGATAAGTTTTATTCTACGTTTATGTAGGGCTATTAAAATACTAACCAGCTCTTCAACATTCCGTACACAACTTTGGCAAACTGAGTAACCTGAGCCTATATGTGTAGAGTTGATTGCGTGTAGTGCTTCCGCTGTCTTGAGAATGATGGATAGCTATGCGCCATCAGACACATAAGACCATTCTTTGCTTTTTGGTAACAACTGTGAAAAAGTGGTCGTCCGTCTTGTGTTGTTGATTAGACACCGGAATATGAACCATGTCATAAATCTCATGCGATTCTGCATTACAAACCTTTGTTTTCTTTGGGTCAACATTGAAATGAAATCAATTATGTCTCACGTGTGGTGTGGTCATTCAGCCCCGGTTACCAGCTGAACAATGTTCAATGCCACTAATAAGATAATTGATAACTGGTGGTCAATCGCCAGTCAAAAGTAGTCAGATCGCCGTAAGCATCAAGTGACCACACTGCACTGTAGGTTGTTTTTCGGTCGAGGTCGACCAGCTTGGTTGAACTTATGCTAATGTTCCAGCTCGATTTGTCTCGTTGCGTGTCAAGAGATAATTTACTCAAAGACATGATATGATGAACTAGAAACCCAGCGACGACTGTACATGAACTGATTATCCACTGGCACTGTGGGTCAAACTGCCCGAGCCACAAAACTGGAATGGCCTAAACATGTACTAGGTGGAAACTTCAAGTTGATGGAGGATGCCACGTTTCCAAAGCACACTTCCTATAAGGCTGAAGTGGAATTTGACAGACGTTGTAAACAAATGCCAACTGAGACCCTGACATCGAGTTCGACAGCAACCACTGCTAGCTAAGAGGTACATTAACGAACAGTCAGCATAATGACAATGAATATTACCTAAATAGGTGACCTAGCAAGATGGAAAAGGCAATTATTTCATAAAGTGGTCGAGAACAACTTTTCTTCCTTTGTGGTTGCTCTCCCCGTAAACACGGTATTATGGTACTCCATATGAAAAATATACCTTGGAAAATTACAGCTGTTTTGAGGAATGGACAAGTGACTGAAGCTATCTGAGAAAAATTTCGACCGTTCTGTGCTGGGTAATTCAGATTCAAGTGAGGAGGACAATGTTTGTCCATGACATTTACAAAGATTCCCCGAAGAGTAGTCAAACCAATTTGGAGATTAATTATCAAAGCGTACTCGAGTCTCAGTTAAGACTTTCTCCGTCCAGCTGTTCTCAAAGAATTAGGTGGGTGATTTCTGGCAGAACAGACTATGTTGCTCAAATCCTTATGCCTTCTAGCAATCGTTTGCACTTTCAGATGAGTTGGCAGAACGTTATGTAACAACTACTGGGTGTTTTGGCGTGCACACAACGCATTCACTATGCTAGACGAGTTTCTGATTATTCAAACTTTGAAACGCAACGGAATCACATACAAGAAGGCCAGGTAGACTTGGTAATCGGTGTACAGATCGCAACTACAGCTCGTGAGAACCACCAGTTCATCAGATCTCAGTTACAACGTCCTGCGAACGGCTCGATTGGTTTGTACGTGCAACATTCTGTCTACGAATGTCGTTTATTGCAAAGAGGTCCTAGTGACGTAAGCAGGTTCGTTGAAGTGTTTTATATGGGCTGTAGATGCATAGTGCGAATTTATGAGCGGCTGCCTCAAGTGTTCTTCACCTTAAGTGTCGTTTTCCCGGGTGGTTTGGTCTCTGTCCCCTCGATTATACGGTGTACAAGAAGCTATCGGAAATTCCAAGAGACTTGGGACAGTGTTTCTTCTAGGTAGAATGCTGATCGATTTGGAATGTGCACAAGGCCTTGCTTTACTTCCTTATTCTGCAGACAACATGCTCTTGCTGGCGTATATTTCATGGGCATTTCACCTCACCGGCGTGTAAGATGATGTTGCATGATTGGCTCCTCTTATATCTCGTCTTTGTTAAAGCACTTATCCAGCTCGAGAATTTTGAGGATCATAGTATCTCGCCATCGTGTTGCTGATGAAGTATCCGCAAGAACATCATGTGCGCTTGATGCATGCGCTAATCTCCGTTATTTGTGTCGTCCAACTGTCTCTTTGAGGGAAGATTTACAAGACAGATGTATGTTCCGTTTCGTTGCATATATGCGAGTATTCTGCCGCTTGGGTAGATGATACTTCTGAACTCGCAACGTACCAGTACCCTCGTCGGTTGGCTACTGTAATTTAGTCCGTTAATCCGCAGAAGTCACTGACTTCAGCAAAATGCATACATGCAAAAACGATAACAAGTGGAATTTGTGTAATTGGTTGGAAAAGTCACTTCAAGATCTTTTCTGTTCGAGGAGACTAACATCCTGGACTTTCTATACACTTTGATGGATTCTCTTAGTGCTAGGTCTGTCCCATCATCACTGTAAGTCAGTTTAATTTAGTCACGACCTAACGTTGTGTAACGGAAATATCTTTGTCACCGGTTCCAGAGACAACATATTTCCTACTGTTTGATACGATTTTCTCACACAGTCAGTAGTTCACGTCATTGTAAATCATCGTCCAAATACTTGCAGACTAAAAGGTACCTCAGAAATGTCTGTAATTCAACACCAACGATTTCAAGGAAGTATGAAAACACGGCTCCGTGTGCACTGGAAGTTCAAAGTCATCAGTATGGTCGTCCATTCTTGACAATTATGCCAAGGGTTACTTGCAAAGTCGAGCCTATGCGATAGCCAGCAAGTAACATTCTCAGCCTTGGATTGAAACGAGGACAATTTATTAGTAATGTGTGCGACCTTTTCTAGATCAACGTAGATGGTTTATATTGTTATCTGAATGAATTTGGCATTCAAAAGACCAGATACTGTTCACCATATATTGAGGATTCTACTCCCCTTTGCCTTAAAAAATAATTAGTTGTTGGACCGACTAATGTGACTTACTTTTGATTCCGTTTTGCCTTGATCTTCACATGTTCCCATTCTGTATGAATCATCAACCGTGGACACCCACCTCTGTACACGTGGCCTACACTCCGTTACCTCAGGTTAATCTTTCGATATGTATTTTGCTTTGTTAGTTATTTCAAACGTTTAATTGGTTTGTTGAGTCTGAGGAAACCCCTAAGTTCCTAGTGAAACGTCACCAATCGACCTAACAGTTGCATATACACAAGTTGTCCTTCAATTAGTAATCCTTGGTTGGATTTGAGCCTATTCCCACAGCGGTTGGCGATTTTTCAAGGAAAGCACCACAAACTGTCCAATACTAATTTCGAAGACGTCAGAGATGCAATTCAAACACATTCAGTTTAGTTTCTTTCGTCTTATTGGTTAACCAGTATACCCAATGGGATGTATACACGAGATAAAGCGAACTGGAACAGAGATGTGTGTAATCGGATAAAAGTTATGGAAGCCTATTGGGCCGCACTGGTTTGCTACTGAACAGCGTTTAGTTGCAGTTATCGAGAATTGAATGAGCATGTTGGCCGGCTGATTTCAAGGAGATCTGAGGTAACAGGTCTCAAATTGTAAGCTAGATATGCGTGCGTGGTCGTCTGAATGGGAATTCTAATATCCTTTTGTCATAAGGATCAGTTGGAAGGTTAAAATGAATTGCAACAATGTAACCCAATGTCATTGCTTTTCTCCCACTGAAATATTGATTAGACTTACTTGGATTGTTATCAATCAGTCGGTAAACCGTATCAGGTAGACAGTTTTCTTCCAGTGCGCACTCTAGTAGCCACAAGCTCATCCGCTGTATATACGACGAACTTTCCAGACTATGTCGTTCCGGAACCAAGTCAGGTAAGTCTGTAAGTGAATTAAAAAATGAGGAAAAACATCGGTTTTGGTAGTACGAAAAAACATCTTGTCAACTGCGTCAAGACGAACGAGTAAGCTAAAGGCAGTACGGTCTGAGAAGAAACAACTTTACTCTTACCAGCGTCCATCGCTACTGTATTTTGTGTCATACTTTCAGTGGGAATAGTGTGACTTGTTGTACTCATTGCATTTGTGATTTTTTAGTGCACTTCCAGTAGATCCCTCAACTCCACCATGAGGCCAGGTTACGGGTAGACAAGGAAAGAACCGATGATGATATTTCACTTAAAACCGCTCACTCGACCTTATAGGATCAGGCTGTAATTTATGGACCTAGGAATATCGATGACTTGTTCTAGTCCAGTAACTTAGACCTCAAGAGAGTGCACTACTTATTTTCGGTAAGATTGCTCTTCTTCAGTAAAACCTCACTCTTTTCTTACCTATTTCATTTCCCATGGATGTAAAGAACTTTTGTTTATCTAGCAAGCGGGACTGGTTGAAATTTTCTCAAGGACTGCTCCTTTATGGCCAGATTCTCCGGATGCCATAAAGCCAAGCAACCCACATAACAAAACAGTATCCCAAAACAGATGCGGTTAAGTCATGGCTAGTGGGCAGGCGTGAAAACATAGGAACTGGCAACCAAATTGTTCTTTTTCTGTAACCTGGCTCAGATCTCCACATGGTGTTGAACATAGTTTAAGCTCATTCATGCAGTGACTTGATAAATCGTGAAATGTCACTAGGGAGCCTTGTTAAGTGCATGATAAAGTTGTCACGACCAAGTAACTGCATGGTAGCAGAACCCATGGTTTAGGTTAACAACACGTTGGGAATCGACGCATCTCATGCGAATTTTTACATTATCTACGTTACATTATCTACGTTATCTACCAAGGGTGATTAGACTTCAACCGTAGGCTTGTCTACCTTGTTTACTAGCTACGCTCCGCAAGTATGTTTCTAAGTTAACATTAGTATCAATTCCACTTCTACCCCCGTTAATGGTTCGCAACCAAGACTACACCTGTTTCAAAAATCAACACCATAAATACGCCGAGGGGCTGTGATCTACCTAAACCCGCACATGTTTATCGGGTGTCATTTTGAAACATATGGATGTTCCAGTCAGAGAGCCCGTCCTCTGCATTGTTCACGACTGAACAACCAAATAGGATCTTGGCTGTTATTTGATGCACAAGTTCACTTTTGGAATTTAAATTAGCTGGCGTAAAAGTCGGTCATTTTAGTTCGTGACGGCAGGTCAGTTTGAGATCAGGAAGTTCGTTTAAAAACTGATCAAAATACAGACTGAACCGTAGATAAGAATGAGCCCATTAAGTAAAAAATGAACTTATTCGCGGAGTACAAAATTGTCCCTCCAAGCTTTGCGTTAATTTGAATTTTATTAGAGGATTTGATTAATTTCCAATTCAGATTATTGGGAGGGTAGATACTAGTCAACACGATGACCTAGATCTATTGCGAGATGTACACATCCTTGATTCTTACTGACCATGCACATACAAACTCACAACATTCGTGAGTTAGGCTTTATACTGACTGAGATACAAAGAGAGAGGTTCGACGCAATCCGACCAGGGGTATTATGCTCACCCCTCACATTACCAGCGCCATTGTTGCGACAACTTCATACAAGAGTGTTGGGGCTTAATCATTTTTTATGGTCAGGAGGACTCATACATCTTGTTAGATTCAGAAAGAAATGAAGCGTGTCTCAAAGAAATGCGGACAAGAGATGAGTAGGCAAAGTACTAACTGATGTCATATACATTTTCAGTGTGGCCAGGCCAGGTAAGCAAAGGCAGCGGCAAGCGCGGTAAAATGTAGGAATGATAGACATAAAGTTTTGGTTGATCTAACCAGAGAGTTGACAGGCTTACTCTTTATACTGTACACACTTGTTTGATGATGGCACCTGAGAAAGTACACAACTTTTATGTAAACAGTCACGGGATCCAGGGATTAGGACATGTGGAACGCAATGTTTAGCACACAGTATATAATCCTGCAAGATTCTCACAAATAGTCACTTACAAGTTCTAATGTACTTCTTACTTGTGTGCAAAATTCTGGCATCCTCAATAAAAGAAGCTATGTATTACCGTACCAAATAAACATGAATAATATAAAGTCCTAGCAAGGCTTCTTGGCGCAGCTATCAGAGTGTCTGCCGGTATGAAACATGCACGTTTTGGTGTTGGTTCATGTCAAACTGAAGCTGAGAATTCTCGCAGTTAGATCCCGTCTAAAATAACTTGCTTAGTGAGCTACTGATTAGCACTATAAATGTGACTGAACGAGACCTGATGCGGCTAATCGGAAAGAATGGATTTAGGTGAAGTGCTAGAAGTAGTGATGTTAATTTTCGTCACAGGCTTGATGTCGGACTTTTTCGAGTACACAAATGGGAAATCTATTCACCAGAAGAGTAACGGAAACACTTACTTTACTAGTGAGTAATACAGAACTTAGTTTACGTAAATTGAGCATTGCTTACAACAATCACAGCTACTGTAATCCCATAGACTTATCGAACATCCCCTTTCGATAAATGCTCTATACTAAGATTTTTTATTGCGAATCGTCAGACTCTCAGATCTTTTCAACAAAAGATACAGCAACTGTCGTGTTCAATCCACTCTGAGTGACGCTTGAAAGCGAATGTAGATTAGAGTCTGGATATAATGATTTGCTCACGACTAATGAGAAGTAACAGGCACAGTTGTCAACTCCGTTGCTTCCTGGAAGAGCTGCCAAATTTCCACTTGCGGGTTGGGCAAAGATACACACCACTGAACACCTCCAACAGAAAATAATATTTGAGCGTTCTGCTTCTTTTCGAAAGGTGCTAAACAAGAGGTCTATGCGGACGCGACAGCTGCGTTCAATTAAGTTACGTTCGACCTACATAAATATACATACGATGTACTTCACACCACAACTGGAAATCGTTGTTCTAAAATTCCACTTTGCTAAGCTTATTTTAAGGAAATTGTTTTCCAACT
This sequence comes from Paragonimus westermani, assembly GCA_008508345.1. Taxonomy (NCBI): domain Eukaryota; kingdom Metazoa; phylum Platyhelminthes; class Trematoda; order Plagiorchiida; family Troglotrematidae; genus Paragonimus; species Paragonimus westermani. The sequence continues at coordinate 52,019 of QNGE01004221.1, forward strand.
GGAAAAATAAGGGGTTTCTATCAATTTGGGTAATTACATTATTGCTGAGGACTTAAGGATCATGAGAAGCCCCTTAAGGATTACTTTGCCTCAATTCTGGACGGTTCACTTAGAGTACGCCTTTTTCAACAATGTCGAATCCGGCGAAACTAATCAACTCCCGCCTGAATGTCATGTATGCCACAGCACTGAATAACGAAACAGTCAGACGCCCACTGGTCGAAAACCATTAAGGTATCAATCCCAACACAAATTCCGTGTGCTTCCCAAGCAACTTAAATCTACGAATTCGATGGTCATTCTTAAAGTAACGCACTTCTGCGACTGCTTAGTATCATGGGGTAGTGTGATTCAAATTATACATGCCAGATTTTCTACACTTGTATCAGAAGATACAGAGGACAAGCGACCGCACTATACTACCCACATTTCTACCCAGTAGTGATGGGTCAGCATGTATTTAGATACTGTAGTCAGGCAGAAATACAAGATGAAACAATGGAGTACGGTCCGGCCTGAAACGTTTCTCTGTACATAGAGGAATTGGACATTCACAATCGTTGCAACCGTGACATTCTGAGATCAATGCTGTATGCAAATTAGTGTGCTTGCCTGCTGTCATGTTGAAGCCCCTACCGCGTCTGTTTGTCTGCCGAATAGACAGCAGCACTGAGTAGTGTGCTGGATAATATCAGTGTGCTGAAATAGTGGCAATCTTTTCACTGTTGCAAGTAAGCTGGGCTTGAACCCACAATTACAGGCCTGTGTGTTGTGGCCATTGTTGCTGGATCATCTTAAATCCAACAGATGAGAGTAGGAAAAAATCGGAATCAAAATCTAAAACTGGAATATTCGCTCAAAAGGTATCGCCCACTAAATTGGCGTGAGACATTCTCACCCCATACAAATTTAGAGCTTCAATCGTTTTCCAACTAGACGGTGTACCAATTTTTTCCGTGTGGGTTGATCACTTCCCCGATTTTTTGAAAACTGATCAGTCTCTGGTATAAGAATACGGTGCACTGGATGTCCAAATTTTGAGTCTCACTAAACACTGACACAGAACTTTGTTACCGTCGAGTAAGACGGAAGTAGATCGCAGCTTTGTGATTTCGTTAGAATGTACTTCTTTCATCCAGCTATGCTGCATGCCTAAATGGCAATTTTGTTTTGTCCTTACTTCCTAACAATGGGGTATTATTTTGGTGAGAAATTCTACTTTTTTGTGAAAATGACGGAAATTCTTTCGACTGAATACAAACGCTTTTGTATTATGCTCTAGCTATGTTTCTACTAATTAGTTCTGAGTTCGCCTGATCTGTCCGTGAATAGTTGAATTTCCATGATCACAGACCGTTAATGTGTATGGACACAATCTGCAGTTGATAGCCAGTTTTCAAAAGATACAATCCAGGAAACACGAGACACTCTAAATCGAAAGTGCGTGATCGGTAGCGTCAATCCTTGGCGTGACAAGTTAGGGCCGGTACAAACGGGGTTTGAACCAGAAACCATTTGTTACACTAACCAAAATTCTTATCCATATGTGTTCATCTTTGTGATGAAGCGACTTACATTATTTATGTGTAACCTAGTGACATTCCCATAACGCAAGTGAACACTGATCGCTTCAAGTTGCCAGTTTTGCATGGACTAAAACCACAGCAATGTCATGAGAGCAGCCGGCGGCTGTGTGGACGATAGTCCTGTTTGTAACACCAGGAGTACCTGTTTGACTATTCTTCCAACAATTTTCAATTAGAAAGTTCAACCAACTCAAGTTAGTACCTGTCAGCTGTCAGGTCACACTTCTGTTCACTCGAGATCTGAAAGGTCAGCACTTCAAAAAACCAATTAACGTCACCTACTGGGCACTGATTGACTGCAAGCATTAGTCCTGGACGAGCTGAACAGAACTAATGAGAGTTTGTGGTAGCGAACGGTCGAACGTTCATCCAAGTAGCTGTTGAAGGCACTGACTCAGCCAGCGTTAGCAATGGATCGTTCGAATGGAAACCAGTCTTACACGACCACCAAAGATGCCCACGTCACTAGTTACCTGGTTGGACTTACTAACTTGTTCATTATATAGTCGGACCATTGGAATTTCTGGTTACTACAGTTTTGTGGGAAGCCTAATCAGAAAGCGCCATTCATCTCCGTTCAGTTGAACAGTGCTGACGTAATTCAGGTTACCACCGTCAACCCGATGTTATTTGTCTCATCATCCAGTTTTTGTGGCCAGGCCAAACCATCTAATTCTCCGACGCATTTCCATACTTGAAAACCATATGTGGCTGCTAGTTTTCAATACTTAATCGTCCGAGTGAAAGGTTTTGTCGCACCTCCTATCATTGCCATCCTCCTCATCATCTTCACCACCATCATCACCAGCAACCTCATTATCATCATCGCCAGGGAATTCAGTAAGTCGGTAGTTTGGGTTAATACATAACTGTCATAAAAGCACAAGGATAACTATGTAAGCCGTAGCCATTGAAACAGATAACGAATGAATAGAATGTACCTACTAAAATCAACCGTATCGAGTCTCAAACACCAAGGCATCTTCTAAAGTATCTTTGTCAATGTGTAATATCAAAACTGTGTTAACGGAGCGAAGTATAATAATTAACTTTGAAGGGAAGAATATGGATAAACAACAATACCCTTTAGGTCATCAGTGTTGATTGAGATCAACGTAAATCTTGGACTCTTGCATCCTACAAACTATTCACAAAGCCATGTACGATACACAGTATTTGAACTCCAAGATGAAGTATTTACTAAGTGATTTGTTGATCGTTTTCCAGTGTCTCAAACGTTGAGGTTTACTTCTGTCGAAATAAGAGCGAAATATAACTGTAATCTTGAAAACTTTCAGAAACATCCAGATGGTTTGGTATACACTGTGAGTCTCTTACTATTAAAAGGGAGTTAAGTTAGCGTCGTTGTCCGTAAAAACTGTTTTCAAATTGATGCAAGTTGTGCAGCTATAACAGAGGCAGTGTACAATAGAAAACAGAAATCAGATAAATTACTTTTTATTTAAATTGGTATCAATCTTACTTTTGTGTTTACAACAACAAATCATGAAATATGCTTCTCTTTTCAGATCTTATATAAATCCGGAAGCATCCAGGTAACAGAGGGTTTGAAATTTAAAACTTTTTCAAACAATGTAGAACTCTCCTAACCCAAAAACTAAAAGTCCCAGAGGACACTGTGGATATAAAACTTGATTGGTTGATTAGTATAACTTTGTTTGTTCAATATGACCTACTAACCTGATAAACTCTAGCACAGTTAACCAATTTGTACACAGCAGTTGACCATGGACCAGCGATACTGCTACATTACTAAAGTTGTATTGATTTCTTCCGCAAATTTTAACAGACCACACTAATTACATCGCTTGAAGCGTTCGTTAATAAATCAGTATGTTTCAATACAAAATACTAAAGGGTTTATAACAACAGCACTCAGGTAAGTGGGCACAAATAATTTGCAGTGGTGCCTTAACTGCTGACCACAGAATCCACAACCAACTGCATGTTTCAACATTTCACGTTTGCTCCACTTTGTACCGTCCATCCATTTGAAAATTATGCAAAGGAAACTGGTTTGTGACAAGAATCCGTTTGTTACACTCTGAACACACATAACGTCCGACATGAACATCCTAAGAATTTTTACGAATATGCGTAAATTGCGTACCAGAAAACAACCTTGCAATGTCTACTTGTGTATTGGTATCAGAGCAGCTTCAGCGTCACACTTAGTTACATTTTGCACACACAACGTTTGGCACTTTACGTAGTTTCCGTGAGTCTGGCAATTCGCTAATTTCTAATTTACCCTGTCAATGAATGTTCAGTTTGAATCCACACAGTTGCCTGCTTTTAACAAGTATCTAGTAATCGATTGGGATGTTGTGTAGCAGTGATCGTCGAGTTTCCCGTTTCTGCGGGAAACACTATTCGTGTCTCATTAAGAAACATAGTCTATTGCTGTTTACAGCTTTCGATCATGCCTACTTGTGCGTTTGACGTCAACGATAAGTGAAACCGTATATTACGTGATGGAACGAAATTGTATTAATTTATCCCTTTGTTGATGACAGCAGTAATTTTTTGGTCTCAAACGGTTGTTTTAGTTTTGCAACTTTATAAGTTCTCTTCGTTGCTCTTTGGGAATATTTGGTTGCTATAAACTGTTTCTTCAGTACAGCAATTTAAGAGATGCTTCCTTCATTGGTACACCTCTCGGAGATTCTCAGTGCTTTGCTTCCTTCACATACTCTACTGACTGCGTCAGAATAATCATTTATTCGCATTTTTCTGGTTATAACTAGTTCTTTCTCGTCACTTATCTTCAGGGTGGAGATAAAAACAACGTGGTGGAAAACCGCTTCACCCAGGGTTTGTTTTGGGCAACTGGCTTGAAGCTTACTAAAATTTGTTTACTATCCGGTACAAGTTTGTTTGTAATAAACCGAGCACTGGACGTTTTCTGTTAAGATGTCGGTGTGTACCACATCCAAAAATGACAAACGTTTCTTCTGTTCCAACTCACAAGTTTTTTTAAAAATTGCGCCCTCTTGGCGGATTTAATTCAGCTGGCCAAAATGGCGTGCGCAAAAGCATTTACCTGTAACGCTGAGACTGACTTGGTGTTAATACACACAGAGGCATTACAAGTTTGTTGTTGGTTTTCAAATGTTTTCAGTTTTTCAAGAATTATTGTGATGTCCTATGTTGACATTATCTGACCGGTTAGACTATAACCAATAGATCAGTCCCGCAAAATAATTCTCCTCATACATTTCCTTTCATGCTTTATGTCTCAACTTGTCTTCCGTCCTAAGACGGCGGGCACACATGGGTAGGATTTCAAGAAGTGCACCATGAATTATACGAAAAATTACTCAACAAGGTCCGAGCTCGACCTGGTTGTTGTAGGTTTGAAAGTCGACACTATTGTCACTAAACTAAATTCCAATGCTTGCAGAAAACCCATCGGCAGCCTGCTAATTCATAGTCTTACTAGCCGGATTTATCAATCATGATGTACATTTCAAATATTTGCCTCAAATATGCTGTATAATTACGTCTAACTTCGTCGTGCTATCCGAAAGACCGGTTTTTTTAAAATTCGACCAGCACAAATACTGGTTAAACTGAAAGGTTAATATTTAATGACACACAGTGACGACGTTGCATTGGAAAACATTAGTCTTCTTTAAATACCATTCGTCACAGATATCTGCACTCTAACTATCCCGTCAAAGTGATCGAACTCAACGCACTCGTACTCGCAAGCAGAGGTATCAGGCAACCGATGATCTGTTTTTCCGATGATGCATCCCGCACCTACCATGAGTCCAAGAACAATACACTGGCTAGTGATTAATTACATAAAAAGCCCTTCAGCTGACCTCCACCTAGTTGGATGAGAGAAGTGAGAAACCACGGTTACTTGTCGGTACTATTTTAAAAATATTATCTTCGAATTGCATGAATTCTCGAGTTCATGTTAATTATTTTGTGAAAAAAATATCGACTCACTTTCAATACACTCAACAGCCGCAGCTAAATTTGACCTACAGGGAATCCCGCTTGGATCCGCATAGGTTACACAGTCGGACAAACTGGTTTCGTTTCCATAACAATGACCAACAATTGCGATTGAAGCGTTGCCTTTAATACCAGTGTGGTGACGTGGCATCTAAAGAGGACGAAACCCCAGAAGCAACGGAAGCGGCATTCAGTCAAATAAGATCACCGAAACCTTTTGAAAACATGATATCACATTAAAAGATGAAACTCATAGAAAGAACAAACGTTATTAACAATTCTTTAGGGTTCAAGTGAAGTTAGCGTTTGAATGGCATTTTTTGAATGTGACACTTATGTCCTCACAAAAATGTTCTGAGGTTAGGACTGTTTACTGATGACACTATAAGATTTACAATGCAAAAGCGTCCTGAGAATTCCACACCAAAGTGAAGAAGAACAAGGGGCTGACAGAAAAACCAGCTAAGGAGGAAAATCGCAATACCGAATTCAAATAAACATATTTACGTCGTGAGTCTCATTTAACTGACAGACTTTTCCAGTACGTCAGTGACCACACGTAATATCTACTCAGCTTAAAATACTGCGAATTCACACGAAATAACGGAGGCAGCCAGTCTCACAGGGGAAGCGGAAATCCCAAAATTAACTGAAAGAGCGGCAATTTGTCCTGAGACTACTTAGTCTGCGCTGAGGGATGGAGTAACTCACTTATGCTACGAATGGGTGACAAATATGTCCCATATCCACTACCTGTTTTCCACCTGCTGTAGATCTTCAAACTGCCACCAAAAGCTGTACAGTTCGCAAATGCACAAGCAGTTTCATTGCTTATTCTTAACCGTAACGTAGACGTCAGTAAATTGCTATGGTACAAATTGTACAAAGTAAAGCTGAGACTTAACTACATCAATTACTATTTATCATTGTTCTCATATAGAAGTACCCGTCTTTCGGTCCATTCACACTTACCTTGCATTAAATTTGACAGTAACGGTTGAAAGTTTTATTAGTCTCATTATCAATCATTGTTCCGTTTTTACACTGCATAAGCTTATTACAAAGTTGGTACACCTAACCTAAAGGTGTTAGCTATCTGTCTGTCGAAATATAGTCACTTCCGAAAACTCTGTTTTAGCCCTGATCTTTTCAGTTATCGAAATTTGTTTCTGGAGACTCGAAATTTTCTTTCATGCTATTAACCAACGAAACAGATGGCATTCTAAGAAGTTCACTGTTTCTTTTCAGTTTTGTCACACTCTCCATTTTCTTAAATTTTGGATCACTCGTAGGTCTGTATCTGGGGGTAATGTGTGCCGTGTTCTATGTGACTGTTTGTTGTTGTCAACCGTCAGTAGAATACATGTGTGCTCATTTTCAAACAAATAGACAACACTGAATTATGGAAGGCTTCGGTTCAATATGAATTAAACAGTCAGAGGTTTTAACCGGTATTACGATCTGGACTTCTCTGAGTACCCCAGGTCTCCAGCGATGCTAATTTCACCTTTGGCAAATTTGACACAAGCATCAGATCGTACCGCCGAGTAGGAATCTTTGTCAGATTATCACGTCTACCTGATGGTTTTAAACAGTGGTGAATCAGTCACTGTTCTGTAGGGTGACCCCACATTAGCTACTGCACACCCTTGGAAACGTGGTGAGCATAAACGAACACTCCGTTGTGTTCACTCACACCTACGCCAGTGTGACAGACTCACACATCAATGATCCCAGTCTTTTTGCATCGGATGACAATCTCATGGCTAGTTGTGGGTACAGAAGTAAAACGTTGACCAGAAATGTCACCGACTGACTTTCATTTTGGTTGCTTCCTGGATCTACTGAAACCCAACTGGAAGAGAAACGGCAATAGGTTGTTTTTATGCCAGAATTATAGAAGTCATGAATCATGGCAATTTGACACTAATTTGTGTTTCTCAAGGGAGTCCAACGCACAGTAAGGTTCGAGCAACTAGTTAGTCTCAGTAGCTACAGACAAGGCGGTGACCATTTGCATATACGCACGTAGTTACGGTGAGCGGAGCCACAGAAAATTATCTGTAGCACTGTCTTTAACGCAGTTTTCAAGAAGAATATCGTGAAGTGCGATAATTTTAACTGTTACCCAGTGACCGTTTTGGAATGTTTTTTTGGCTGACTGGTTTAGTGCTCACGAGAAAATCAAGTGGGAGTAGAGTTCAAAGTCCCTCAGGCTAACATCAGTGTTGAGCATCCAAAGCGTTTCTCAGATTTGTGAACAATCGGTCAACAGTGTCATTTGTTGAATGACAAGAGTTCGTCAATTGGCAAGCAATAGAACTTGAAGTTGCCCTGCCGCACAAAGGATGAAACAGGGCAGTCTGTTTTTAGTCATCGAATTGCTGACGGGGGTAGAACTAACGGGGCTGGTGCCTACTGAACATATCATGGTGCCCTGGTGATGTTACTGCAACTGTTTGGAGACAATAGATTTATGTTGTAATTACGTGGAGAAACCAACCTATAACATATCGTTTTTCTCGTTGTATACATCTTCCAGTTTCAACGCTACAACATTAGTTATCAATTGTGGCGAATTTTTGAACTTATTTGACGGATCAACCTTGCATCTTTGAGGCATGCACCGTTTGGTTGTGAACCGTTCAAAATGAAATCAAACGATTGTTTTTGAATGGCGTAGTTATTAATCACTTTGGACAATTTCGACTATCCAAATATAAACGGACCACCCACAGGCTGAGAGGCCAAATGCTTAACAGTTACTCTTAATTCAAACTTACAGTGATCCAAACAGATTTGCTAGCCGGTTTCGAGCTGATTACTGGTTGTAATACATGGAATATAAAATAAGTCCTCTATCCTATCCTATGTCACAGCATTGGATCCATTAATTTAAGTACACCGAAGGGGAATTTTTCAATGGATTTTGTTTCTTGTCACACGTTTTTTAATGATGTCAAATTGTCTATGCTGCAAACAATTCTGTTTCAAATTTCTCCATATTTTTCAACATTCACTAGCATTACTCACTGGAATCACGCGTCCTCCGTTACCCGTGCCGATTTGGTGACAGAACACGATTGCTTCCGCTGCATGAAAATAGTCCGGGCAAACTGTCCCACGAGTTCCATCGTTTAAGTCCACAAGAACAGGAAAAAAACCAGCAATGTCGCTTTGTGATTTAATCTGTTGACTACGATGGGTTGCGTCCGGGACCACCAGGGATAATGCAATCTTTGGCAAAAATTACAGTAGGAGATAAAGTTGATGGTTTGTTGTCACCGGTGTAAATTTTCAAAATAAAACAGAAAACCTAAATTGGACGAACGTCATAAATAGTTCTGTCACGAAAGAATATACCACCAGTTTTGGTTTCAAATATTGCGCCAAAATAATTGTGTGCATTGTTGGATAGGAAAGGATCAATTGAACTTCCACTGTGTAAACAACGCGGACCACGCCAAGAAAGTTTGTGTGCTTCGCGGTTTGCAGGCAAAAGTTTTGCGCGCACGGATCTTTCTGTTAAACATCTAGGTGACCGTGGTTGATCGTAGAGTTAATGTGAACTGATCGAGGGGACCAATTTGAACGGTCAACGTCGTGAGTCAACTGCATAAGACTTTGTCGGTGGGTCTGAACAGTATTACTAGGAAAGGTGTGGTCATTCTGTACGGACGATGTCAAGAGCAAAGACATCAAAAGTGAACAACAGGGATGTGCGCCACAGTTCCGTTCTAACAACTAGCACTACTTTAATGTATTGTTCTCTTTCGAAGGTGACTGACTGAAAAGATTATGACAGTGTGAGAGCTACGATCACGTGTAAATAATGTTCAAAATGTCTTTTTAAATTTGGTATGCACAACAGACCTTTCCTGGTTGAATGCTACAAATGCCCCTGTCTGATACTCTGTCTAACCATGAATTTAACCTAAGTTTATACGTTTATATCCTATCACAGAAGGGGGGAGAAGCAAATACTTGTGCTTCTCCGATTCTTCGTTTGTCAAAAACCACTTCTGTCTTACATTCTATACGAGTTAAGAAAACGTGACCAAGCGTGACGAACGAAGTTTCACTTTCAATGGAACTGTCGAAAAAGCGAACGGTCTCAAGCATATGTACACATCTGGCTACCAGTGGGATTATTCCAAGGATTTGGTCAAGCGGAAGTTGAAGCCGGTTGACCTCCACGTACACCGAACAAACGGTGTTTAGAACATGGAAACCTCGTCGGTTCTGAAAACTGAATTGAGTTGTACATTCCAGACCCCAGGTGGCGAATACCTTTGGTTATCCAATATCCTGTTAATTTTAAACAGGAGGTTATGAAGAAGACAAATTCTTAACAAGGGAGTCTATTCGAGGTTGATCATATGCCTGTAGGAGTTAGTAGTTTTATGATTAGGCTTCCACACAAACACCTACAGTTCACTGAAACATGACCGCCTGCCTCTAAGCTATTTGACTTGAGGTTAGTCTTGAGCTGTATCGTTTATCGGTTTGTGTTCTGTAACTTTCAGTAAGAGTCACAGTGTTAGCTGTGGGTGATATTCCCGTATGATTGTTCGTACGCAGTGAGTTTGCGCTTTGAGCTTGAAGCTTCAAGTTGGATTCTTTTGGTGATTCTTCCCAAATAGTTCGGTGTCACATGTGCTCTCATCGTCAGTACCGTAGGACATTTACCCAATCTTACGTTATACTTCGCCAATCCTTAGGTTTCAGTCGTATAAGAGAACTGCTAGTTTGCTGTTTCTGTGGTGTGAAACAGCAAACAATTCATGGCTGATCTGTGTGATTTCACTTTTATTCACGCTAAATAGCGAGTTGACGTCAATTAAAACAATTCAAATTTTCCTGCACATATTTTGTTTATTTTGAATGGTCTACAACCCCTGTAATCGGTAATTGACAGCAAAAAGAATGGAAAATGCCACGGTACTTCAAAAACAAGCAATACGGACAAGGAGAGACCCACAGCAGGTGTTTTTGAAACTCCGTTGGTGGTACAGAAACAGTATGGTAATGATCTGTTTAACTTCACGTCGAAAATACGACCGACTGGATCAGGTTATCTCATTAATAAGGTTGCATGGAAGCTGTAGTTATGGGTCGGTCAATTAAATCCATCAGAAGCTATGGTTGCGATAGAAGACATCCATCCCTGACTATATCGACACAGTTCAGTTTTCCACTCTCCTACAAAGTTCCATGAGATGAGAAAAATTAAATTACTGCGGCAACAATTGAGTGACGAAGAACAGAGATGTTCTGACGCCCTCTGTTTGCATACAGAACCTACTGTTGAGAAAGCGTCACCAGAGCTAGTTCGGTTCTGGGGTGGCAGATTGAACTGCTTACAGTATTGGGTGCGATTCGCAGAACACATATTGCTTAGTGAAGCTATCATCTGTGCCTAGAATTGTTTACCGACAACCGTGGTGAATATCGGGGACGTCTCAAAGAGTACCATGGAGTCACGAATGTTGTTGCCCTTTCACTTACTGCAAATCTAGTGCTCCGAGAGTTAGTCAGCATGACTGAATCAGACAACACCAGTCACTGTTAACCTGGAAATGTACAGAGGGGTCGTACCCTATGAGATAGGATTGACCTCTAGTATTCATAAGGTCGTTCCAAATCCCAACTTCTCACCAATGCACCCTCTGTTTTTACAGATATCTTGTCTCTGCCATCCCACGTGCGACTGGTTTTCAGAGCGTCAAGTCACGTTTTGAACAGAAATGTGTGGACATGTTCGTATACAGCTCCCCACGGCTTACACGAAGTGAGCTTGTCGTACTGATTTTGACCGTTTGTACTGAATGTGTGTGCTCGAGCACAGTTGTATTATCCTACCTTATGCGCTCGTTAGAAAACTGCTCTACAGAGACAGCTGGACTCATTTCTTTTGGTTCTCGAAACATACCGATTATCCTTTTATTCAAGGAGTGTGATGCTGTGCTCTACAGTTTGGTCCAACTATTCTGCCCTGATGTTTCACAAATCCACATCACCGGTCCGATCTACTTTACCGTACAAAAGGGGTGATGTGTCTTGTTAATTATGTGTATGGATCATGGCACTCCAGCGCGCCTGCAACTTTGTACTCATCTGATTAGATCAGTCTTGGAAATTTCTTCATCGGACATGTGGAATTTAATCTGGCCGCGCTTATGTACTGGCATTGTACACTCTACCCTTTCACCGTACAGTCGTATCTGCTTGCTGTTGCATACAGATGTTACCATACATGTCCACCTCGAGAGAATACAATATTACCGCTTAGCCATATGTGACTGCATTCAAAAGACTATTGCATAGTTCACTCGTTTCAACACACCAGTTTGGTTAATAACCGCTTTTTGATTTTACGAGATAAAACAGAGACGAAATAAATAAACCGACAACAGTACGACAAGAGCCTTAGCCAAAATTTAAGGGCTAACGGTAGATTTATTACACAAATATTTCTTCAGGAGGTCTGAGTAATGAGATCAAGGTTTGACACGTTTCTTCTGTGAGGGTCCTCTAGTAAACCTTTCAGTGTAGTTAAAGTTTGGTGAAATTTATACACTCAGGTTACACTTTACTAGACGATTTTGGTGCCCATGTTTCAAAAGAGCAGTAATTGTAAATTTTTCTCAAGCCACAGGCTGATTGGTATTGAAGCATGAATGGGGCCGTTAATGATTAGCTTAATTCAGTTGAGCGTATTTTGAGGTACAAAGATATTATGTGCGATCTGGCGACTTACTTTCTGCCGAAGATATTTAAGTTCTTGAGTAAATGTGACAGTAACAACAAACCAGTCTGATTTGTGAATTTTAAGGGGTGAAAAATCTCTGTGAATAAACCGCCATGTTCATTAACATACTGTTTAGTAAGGTGCTAGAAGACTGGAAAAACGGTGTGCCGAACAAGCTTGTTTCCGGCTATTCATAATCAGGCCAAATACATAACATTTATATCAAACAGTGTTGTCACGGCGAAACAAAAAAAAAAAACAACCAGTTCAGTTGAGGTCAAACACGTCATCGATGAATATGGAGAAAACATTTTGAGACCTGGTGTAGACAGTAGGCCATGGCAACCACGAAACCTGAACGAAGCGCTTCTGTGCGCACAAGGGTGGATTATTCGTCTGTATTGCGATAGCCTCAACAGTGGGCGAAGGTTGGCACCTCATGGTTTTTGACTGATCACACTTGACTCTGTAGATCGGACAAAAAGAACTGGGAACTACATCCACAATTGGATAGTGGGGTAATGGCATACCCAGTGGGACCGTTTTTTGCAGGCATCTTCATGGCTAAAGTTGAAAACCACAAGTCCGAAGTCATTCGAAGCAGTAGTGTCTATAAGCAACATGTAGATAATATCCTATGTGTAGTTGGCGAAGATACTAACCTAACGGATGTCTTAACTATTTTCATTTCAGCCCACAATGACGTAACATTTACACTAGAGGTTGGATGTAACGTTGAATTAGCCTTCTTGGACGGAGTCATCTGACGCCCGGCTAATGGTACTGTTCAACGCAAGGTTTATTGGAAAAAGATCTGGAATGTACAGTTTATCCACTTCAGCAATTTTGTGCCTCTGATTCAAAAAAGAAATCTTATAAGCTATTTGACTGATTGACCCATGAGAATATGGATACGGGATACGATCCCCGACGAACCGTGTCTCCTACTCACGAAATTCTTGCAAGGTGGCTGCCCGGAATGATTTGTAGACAAGACTATGCGCCGTCCTAAGAAAGAGGACAAGGTGCCGCTAGCTGAAAAGAATGCAGTGCACACGGAAAGATGACATGCTTGCTAAAACACTTACTGAGATACTCACGTTAACAAGACATTATATGCTGTCAGACTGCGGGCCTGTCTTAACCCTACTCCAGCTTTTTGTCGGCGGCTAAAAGATAAAGTGCCCCTTTATGCGGCTTTCTTTTGTGTGCAGTTGGTTGCTTACTCCTGTAGGAATAGTTACCTTGGTCACACGACAAGACGATTATCTGAACCTATCCGTGAACGTCATCCAGCCTGGGTTGATAACGGAGTCAATAAGATAAGTACTAACGCAATAATGGCCCATAAGGTCGATTCGCATTAGGCCATCAGCTCTGTCCGATTTACGGAGTCAATGGTGATCAGTCAAAAACCATGAGGTGCCAACTTTCGCCCACTGCTGAGGCTATCGCAATACAGACGAATAATCCACCCTTGTGCGC
>QNGE01004222.1:8800-65819 GCA_008508345.1 Paragonimus westermani
CTTGTAACTTTCCGGGGTCACTCTCCAGTTCAATACTGTTAACTCCGGTCACGTCCTTGTGGACCTCATCCAGGTGTTGCGTTCGGGAAAGCAAATCGGGCACACAGTTCTCTTTCCCGGACAAATGGCTAATTGTGAAGTCGTACTCCTGTAGTCGTAACGCCCAACGAGTCAGCCTTCCACGGGGGTCCTTCGCCGATTTAATCCACTCCATCGGCCAACAAAGTAAGTTTGACCAAGCTGAATCTATTTGTGATGTGCTCCGCGTACCTTTACAACCAACATACGGAGGTCTGTGTGGTATTTTGTTTGGCTCGGATATTGGAACGTCACATACCGTGTCGAACGATAGTCTCATTTCATCAGGATTGCACGACGATGAAGAGTAGAATCAAAAGCCCTTCAGGGGACTTCGGGTGAAACAGCTTACCCCAACCGAGCAGGGTTGGTGTACGTGGTTGCACGTACTGTCATACATTTGTGGTACTGTTCGGTGGTTGTGTTGTGAGGTCACATGTTTCTGTCGGAAAAGTATCACGCCACATATGGCATTTCCCAGCTTTGCGACTCTGTCGTCGAACTGTGTTGTTCGAATTAAAGGAAAACCGTGTGCGATGTGAACGGGGGGCTCAATTTAGTTTGCTGCCCATCCTAACTGATCGCACTGACCACGTCCGATGCTTTTCTTCAGTGCGCCCAGAACTTCCGGCTTTTTCTTCCACTGAGTCGCACTCATTTCATTGTTGAGTTGATACAGTGCAATGATTTAGACAGCATTTGGTCACAAAACCGTAATCCAGTGAAGTTCTCGCACACGCTCAATACTGCCTGAACGAAGAACAAAACTGGATCCTGGTGGGTTGATTGTGATCAAATGGGTCAGACACTTCCTGACAACCTATCATCCCGGGTCAGCGAACGACCCCATTTAGTGGTCTTGATCAGTGAATTAGTCAGTATGACAGAATGTGGTGATAGATATCGAACGTACGCACAAGCACACCTATGTGTGCCCTTTGACTCGGATAGGAAAAAACCGCGCAACTTTGCGCTACTTCTTCGAAAATGATGAACAGACAACACCATGAAACTGGCTGTCCACATGTAGAAAAACTTCCAGAACTTTGCACAGCTCCCTCTTTTTAACTTCAGAGAAGGATAATTGAAAATGGAATTAAATTCTGGAATACATTCGATCAAATTTTCGGGTGTAATATTCGAATTTAAGCAACAAAACTGTTAGGTTTGACATCCATAAGTTGTGCCGTCACTTGTTACTCTTTTGAAATCAACTGACAGACAGTTACAGTAAGCGCAAGAAGGTGCATTCACCAACCTCAACACATCTATACGTTCTCCGCACGGTGTATAGTTGAACAAACGTCTTTTCCTGTATGTGCTACCAAGCTGCAGGAGTTCAAACGTTTCTACTTATTGTAACAAGAATCGAGATAACGGCTTGAGCTGTTGGGAAAACGTACGCGTCAAGACATGGCGAATTCCGCGGATGGTGAAGTAGACAATTGTTTCTGGTCCCTCCTCGGTGACATGTCTGTCTTCATTAGCCTGTATTAAGGAACTGATCCTTCACTGTTTGCAAAAGAGGCATGTAGAGGTATTTGATTTCCGAATAACGCAGTATAAACGTTTTGCTTGTTTCCACCTGAGCTAAGACCCCATGGATTCAAGTAAGCCTCATCCATATCTTGCAACTCGGTTGTGTAAAAATTGGAAACGTCCTTCTCTGGGTTCTTCTGTCGTTCTGGTTATCGATGCAAGGTTTAATGTGATAGAATAGGTCGTTAGATCTCGCCAGGACCACACAGACAGTGACTTCCAATGTTGGTTGTGGTCGGGACTTTCATTGCAGTTGGGCTGGGTCAGGGTTTGTAAGCACTGAATGAACAGCATAGGCTGTGTGCATGTGCGTAGTTGCGATCTTCAGTCGTAGCTGCGCACATTGTATTATAGCAGGTGGGACTGACATGACGAGAGTCCACCAACTCAATTTGCAGAGTAGTTAAAGGTAACAATCACTTGTCATGATCAGTGATGATGGCCGGGCCAACGTTCAACCGTTCGACTAGACCACAGTAGTTCACTCGCGCTTCGCTGTCAAGGTTGAGGCGTTAGCTATTACAACGTTTACAGTATAATGAACATGTACAAATGTCTAGGGCGAAAGTAGGAACATGTGTTCATTTCAGGTTGTCAGGTATTATACCTGCAAAATGTAAATATTTGTTTAGGATGGAATTTGAAATATTCTTTTCCTGTCAAAAATTTGAATAAAGAAGACAGTAGGCTGATATTGCACGATTTATGTCCGGACAAATTTCGCTGCATCTTTACGAGTGCATACTACAGACCATTTATATATCAGTATGAGAAAGAGAACAAGATACCAGAGAAAGCCAATTGTCGAAGTGCACGATCACTGCCACTACCAAGGTAGCGACAACCCTACAAACTGTCTTTCTGAACACACAACACGGGTTTGAACTTTCGGATTGCAATTGCTTCGGCTTAACGCAGTGTTCGCCTGTGTGACGTTGAGTAGATAACGCGAAAAGCCGTTGTGGGGTCACATTGGTGTTGCGTCATTAGGATATGACGCGCAATGGACGATGCAGGCTCCTTGTGTCTATGCGCGGCTGTGACATCATGTGTTCGCGTAATCTGTTTCCTGACCCACTTCGGGATGTGCTCCGTGACCCTGGTTCGCAACTGGCGCTCAGTCCTGCCTATGTAGGATGTTCCGCATCTACATCGATATTCATAGATAAGGTTGGATTTGGCTGACTTACGTACCGGTTGTTTCACACAGGGTGTCGGAATCTGAATGTTCTGAACAGAATCACTAGAACCACTGCATTGTATGTTCTCGCGATAGAACTAACCAGACGACGGTGAATAAGTTGGCATACATCATCACCCTTGAAGGGAAGACGAAGAAATACCGGCTTTTTGGACACTGTGTCGGGTCGAATTCCTATGTCGATGGGCTGTTTAAATCTTGCAATAAACGGTTTAGGATAGCCGTTTAGTTGTAGGGTGGTCTCTAACAGGGCCATCTCTTCTTGAACAGTATCTTCAGTGCAGATACGTCTGGCCCGATCAAACAAAGTGCGCACCAAACTCTGTTTGTAGGATCGGGGAACAAAGCTTTCAAAATGCAGGTACTGACCTGTCCAAGTGCTCTTGCGGTGGACGCTTCGTTGAATCGAGCCATCTGCATTTCTCCTGATGCATATATCCAGAAATGGTAGGCTGTTTTGATTCTCGCCTTCCATACTGAAATGTATGTTTGGGTGCAAGGAATTCATCTGATCAATTAAGCTCTGTGCTTGCAGTTGATTGTGTGCGATGAGAAGAATATCATCGACGTATCGCTTGTATAGCTGCACGGAAGATAATCGTTCTGTAACCTGTTACTCAATTTTTTTTGGAATTGGTGTAAACGAAAGTTGAGAACACTGAAGAAGAGACTTTTGAAGGATGCGATGTATAAAGAGGTTGGGCGTACTAAGATACACGCTACTAGAAATTGGATGTCACGAAAAACTCATTAATGTCACCAACAGAATGAACAAATTCGGTGAGCGTGTCCCATCACCTGTCAGAAATGTCCATTTTTGCAGTTCGAAGTCAGCCTCATCTTATAATTATGAGGCTGACCGGTTGCACGTGTTTCAAATCATCAAAGAAACAGACCTACTTAATTATGAACGCAGTTTTTGTAATTTGTGTGCCACAACTTTGCGACTGAAGTGACTTCTACAGAGGCACAACTATATCAGCGAACTGATGAAGAAAAAAGTCTTAAAACCAGCAAACAGACCAAAATCTCATGTCACAGATGACGTCTCAGCAGGTCATCACGTTGAGCCATTTCACACATTCATACTGTTGTTGCCCTACAATAACTCGAAGTTACTGATAACTGATTGTGACTTTGGCCAATTTCAAGTTGAAAATCACGTATTCGATCGCAGTCTTTTCATTCATATAAATTTTGTAGTCAGCTTCTTTCGAAAAAAGTACTCTACTCGAATTTTGCTCTTGTTAAAGCTTGCCAATAGTGCATATCCTTGTTACTGCCTGGACTAGAGTTCCGACCACGTTTTCAGGAGTCAACCACGTTGGTCGCCGCTCCAGTGATCTCACACCAGGCACGACCGAATTATCATGTCTGAACGTTCAACTAAATTCGCTTGTGACTAATGGTCAGGTTGTTTGATTGTAACCGATGTTAAACAAAGTTATACCGATCAACACTTGCCAGTAAGCATCGTGTGCACAAGTGGTTGAAAGTGCCCATCAGACTGTCGTGGCCTTGATTGTACGCTACTCTTTATGTGAATGCGTGCATGTTTGTTCGCTGTTTACCTCCATTTGTCTGATGGAGATAATCTGTATGTACCGTATTTGCGACGGATGAAATTAAACAAATGTTAGTATAATGTGGCTTGTCTTTGTTCTGATCTAATGAGATTGTTGAAGAAAGTTCAGTGTTTCAGCAGACTTGATGAGAAAGGAGTGAAACAGAAATCCAACTTTCACCAATAAAGAATAAGGCATGTATAGTCGGTATTTCGCCCATTGTCATCCGTTACGAATGGGATATCAGTTCGCGAGTTATTTGTTTAGAATAGTCCAAATGCAGAGTATGCAAAGGAACAAAGTCGGAATAGATGTGAGTGATCGAACGTACCGTCAGCTTACAGTAACGACCCTGACGACCAAGCCATGTGAACACAGCTTGATGTCCTGTATGTGTGTTAGACTGCTGCTGAATTCGCCTACTGGTGATACTGCTGTGAGAGACTGTGGCAGGTCGCCCCAGAGTGGGCACACCCAGAGGTCGAAGGTGTGCGTTCTGCAAGTCAGACGATTTCTATGATGCAGCAGCTCTGAAGAGTTTTCTCTAAGATTGCGCATGTGAAAGGGCATTTATTGAATTGATGGAGTCGGTCTTCCATAATATATCGACAAAAACCGTTACAGCGTATGTAGTCTTTTTTAAGGCAATGAGATGTGCGTATTCATTATGCCTTTTCAATAAGAGCAAATTCGTTAATGGGAGGAGGTCGGTAAGCTTAACTATTTAAGCCAAAACGAGAAATTACTCACCACTCTGAGACTAAATGTAAATCATCCTGGGTGGAAAATTCCAAACAATCCAGTGAGTAACTGAGGTATCTTACTCT
The DNA here is from genome assembly GCA_008508345.1 of Paragonimus westermani. Lineage (NCBI taxonomy): Eukaryota > Metazoa > Platyhelminthes > Trematoda > Plagiorchiida > Troglotrematidae > Paragonimus > Paragonimus westermani. The sequence goes on from QNGE01004222.1 coordinate 14,011, forward strand.
TCGTTGCATCATAGCCTGGTGACAGGTTAAGATTGTTCAAATGAATTGTTCCTAAGTCCCATTCACTGTTGATGGTACCCAGTTTTTCATCGCCAATAGCGTACTTAGTGTAGCCAGTATCATGAAATCTACCATATCTTACAAGAAATACAAAAACCCGACGGGATGTCTCTAGAGTGTAAAACGGTAACCGGTTAAATCTACCGTTGGGAACTGGACCTATATATTTGATACGCAGAGTGACACACCGATTGATTGAAAATTCTGATTCTGAGTGGCTTGGAATTCGGCTGGAATCAAACTACAAGAAAATAGATATCTGTGCTGTCTGTTTTGCATCAGACACTCCATACACTTACGCTGGCAACTCAAAAATGTCATGACACATTATATACCCGAAAAACCATCCCTCGTGCACTCTATTCAATAATCCAGAGGTTGAGCATCAGCGTGGGGCTATCACATCAGTCACCGGAGCTATCCATATGCTACTCATGAGTAGCATACAAGTAACAAGGTGAAACGCGGCTAATGTCACTTGTTCGAATCTGTCAAAAGTGATAATTTTCGACCAATAAATTGCTGATGGACACAGCTTTCAGTAGCAACACTACTTTTTGCCTGTCTGTCTGGATGTACAATTCATCTTTTAAGTCCAGCTGTGCAGTTAAAGCGAATATGTTGATCTCAGCCAAGCTTATCGACTGAAGCGTGGACAGAATGTGAGGGTAAAAAAAGTTAACTTTAGTCTTAAAGGAATTGAAAAAGTTTTCGTCTGTCATCGGTTTACTTTTACGAGTGGCAAAATTCTGCACTTTAGCTAAACGAACTCTAAGTGGTACATACGTAGCGGTTTATGTGAAGAGACTAGGTAGTCCGGTTACTGGAGTCCATCTCGCGAAAGCCATGATGCAATTTTTTGAGAAACGAAGCAGTACCTCTTACATATGATCAGCTTAAAGAGAGGTGGGAAGGTCACATAAAGGTACATCAGAAAAGGTTCTGTCCCCACATCTTTATCACGATGGTTCCCATGAGCTCTCTGCTATAAAATATGCATCTATTCTGTGCACGTCTAACCATGGACTAAAAGCTCGTGATGTCCGAGGAATTGTAAGCCGAGTTTTCTTTCTTCTTTCATTTTTCTTCTACGAACTTCAGTACAAAAGGACGAAAGAGTACACACAGGTGAAGGGGTCATGGAAATGGCTGACTGGTCACATTTGGTAGAACGAGATTGGATCGAGCTTTGCAACAGTAAGATGGGTATGATCATAGTGGTTTTCTGTAACCTACGAATAGAAGAAACTCAGTTGTTGTTAATAACTGTTCGAAATCAATCGAAAGAGGCTGGCTGAAAAGCCCTCTTGAATGCGAATGCTGAGGCCAAGCGTGAGTGATATCTGTTTTGACTCAACCAATGGTCGGTCCACTCATCAGTCACCGATTCAAGGCTAAGTAAACCAGAAAGCTTCTAACCTATCATACAACAACCCGGTAGTCCGAACCGAATGACATATTGAGGGCACAGCTTGTTATGTGGGAAAATTATATATACTGATCAACGTGGAGCCGTGGGATGATAAAAAGACGACACGGGCTGAGTTGCACATACAGACGCAATAACAACCACCACACAACCAATCGGAGCACGAAAGTCTCTCCGAGAATTAAAAAACATTATTGACCAAAATATCAAGGGTCTGAACACAAGCCGAATGACAGATTTTTCACTGAAATTACACGAAAATTGGATCAATGAAAGTGGAAATATTGATTATTTAGTAGTTCCGAATTATTTTTTGTAAAACCTACCTTGAATCGGCGCCCAGATCTCGCTTTGCTTTCACGGTGGAGCCGCACGTCATACGGCACTTACATGAATTGTCCATCACTTACAAGTGGTCGGAGCTGTCGTATTTCCGTACACTTTCCAGTCGGCACTTTTCAAAAGGGAGCACCAGAATCGAGCTTCGCTCTTGTTAGAGCTCGCCATTAGTACATGTCCTTGCCTCGACCAGATAGCTTAGCCGGTACCAGAAATCCGACCACGCTTTCATGAGACAATCGTGTTGACCACTGCACCACTGAATTCGTACTAGACACGAAAACTAACCAACATTCTAATCAACATTGGAATTATTGCGTAAATTTGGGCAGAAAGAAGAAGGTGAGTTCTCCACGAGCGTTTTGCACAACAGGCTTCTGATCAGTCTTAATAGTGAACCAACGTAGTACAATATTTTTCGCGTATGCAGCGATCGATTTGTCTAACTGACCGACTAATGCTATTAATATAAATGAATGTTGTTCGCAAACAAAACCATTAGGAAATGAGCCAAAAAAGCAGCGTCCACTAATGTTAATCCCAGGTTAAGTTGGGCAACTTTTTTCTCAGGGATGATATCCGAGTTTTAATTTTTATATTCATTCATGTTACCGCATGAATTGAACAACATTCACAGTTGGTCACAACTTTACCTTCGCACAAACGTTATAACTAATCCTTTTATAGAAAGGAAGTATTACACTCGAGCTTCACTTTTGTAAGTGCTATCTAGTAAGGCACAATTTTGTCAAAAACTTCCTACCGCTTACCTCCAATCATACGTTCTCGTTTGTGAAACGAAAGCAACCATTGACAACAAAGCATAATTTTCAGTCATGTCGGAATAGAGGAATCACTAACACGCCCATTTTTCACAGTCAAGAATGCGTTTGCGTATCTGAGATAACGCAACTCAAGGCCACATCAACAGTACATACCTTAACGGAAACGCCCCAGCGCTTATCAATACAAGTAATACGACACAGACACTTCTCTATAATGACCGCCGGGTCTTAATTAAGACGAGAAAAGAAATTACCACATACAGTGACTTTCACAAATGTTGGAATGCGGCGGCATTTAACGGTATATTTTCAGTTACCCTGTTCTTGCCCACCGAGAGTCCGTCTAGTGTTTGGTAATGGCAGAACCCTACAAAACGTAACTGAAACCCTTGTAAGGAGAGGAATTTGACGAGTGAGATCACCACCATTGTGTGCTAAATAGATAACTCAAAGTTGGTTATTGCCTACCATAGCTTCGGCTGCTAGCTTTTTATGTTTACTAAGAGAGGAATGAGTCAACATTCATACGATGTTATCACACTTGCTCTCGTTGACCAGTAGCCTAGGTAGCTGGTTGAACTGCTGCTCTCATTCCAGAAATCGAATGTGGATGAAATTCTAGGACCATCCGATCATGGCAATCACTAGGCTATGCGATTGCTGGAGCACTGATGTGGAAAAAGTAGTTCGCACAAGCAAGATCAGTATTTTCTGAATCACACACGGATCAATCGATTACGTGTTTAGGCTTATAAACAAAAATCCGAGCCCAAAATCTAAAGTGATTTACATTTAACCGTCTTGTGTAGTTCTATTCGATTTTGTCAGTTTGGATGGTAGTGTTTGCCGCAGGTTTTTAAAACCACTTTTCACCCGTTGAATTAAGCCCCCCATTAGTCGATCCTCCAATCATCTGTGTTCTCCGTAATAGAACCTCTGTTGGCTTTAACTGTATGCCATGAATTTTTGACATAATCCACAAGTCAAGTCTGCAGCTTGGTTATCGACCTCGCTACCACTGATATCCTCAATTTTGTGACAATCGTCATCACTCTTCGTTTGTGTTTGATTTAGTAAGCATTAGATGTTGGCGAAAGTGTCCCGCTGCTCGTCGACCTGAGAAGAAGGCGACTATCAAGAAGCATCTGGAAGTCTGAGCGCATTAGACCAATTGGCTGACAGATGATGAGCATGGAAACCGTTTACAATGTAAAGGGATATAATGTAGGTAAAAACAAGCCGCCTTTCCTCCCCACACCCACGGTTACCCCTAAGTCTTTACCACTCACTCAGTTTTGTTTCGTTTTACGTCTATTTGAAACTGTCAAATCGAAACTCTCACGTCCACCAGTAATTTGTAGCATACTGATGTATTTGCACCAAAAATCAGATTGTCATCCTCTTCTCGGCATTTTGAGACGTTGGGAAAACTCACTGAATGTTTGTAGTACTGCTGCTTGAAACTGCACAATGCGCATCCTTGCATTCGACCTACGATGACAACAAAGGTAAGTGATTCTTGAGGGTCATACTCATCTGTGTTTTTGTGTTCCATTAACGCTCCCTGTTGATTGCGGCTATTGATACGGTACATTCGTGCTTCAACATCCCTAACGGAATAAATTCATGGAAGCCACGTCCAAGCAGTCTGGTGGATACCCAACCGGTCAATCTGTGGTAATGCATTTTAACCACACATCAGATATTGCTCGTGCTATGGGTGCAATTCTCGAGAGGACGACATAGACTGTAGAGGTGAAGTTAGAAATTTTTCTGATACAGGAAAGATAAACATGGTCAAAAACAAAATCCGCTTACATTTTTAAGTATACCCTCAGATAGTAACAGTGACTGGAAGAGATTTCGCATGGAGAGGAACTGGCTACCACGTTGAATGTCATTAGTGTCCAGAGAGACTGAGTAAATGTGGTTTGTTGCCACCGTCGCTTGCTAATGATTGTTAGTAATAATGTGCGTCTGAATCTGATGCATACTTACACGGGATTTGGAAGCATGTCGAATTAAAATTCTCAGGGGGGGTATTTTCAATACCTCCTAATGCGAGTATATAACCTTAAGAGAATAATCCATCAGCCTTCATATGTCCCTTTTGCGCCAACCACAAAACCACTATAGTTATTACTTTGTTGCATAATGACTCGAATGTTGATCGTTAAACCTTGTCGCCCCCGGACTTCTGAATAACTTGCAAAACAAGATAACTAACTCAGCTGCGTTAGGCTTGGCAGTACTGCTCCCGTCAGGCCTGAGTTGCCCAATTTGCTAAACATGTCTAAGCATGTATTATTTGCGCGGTCACAGTGAAAGGTTGTTGCTTACTCGCAGATTGGGGAGTTATGCTAACATTTCCGAGCCGTCTGCGAATTATTGTGCGCTGTGACGACGGCCGCACCTTAAGCATGCGAGACCAGGAATTCAAAGCCGCCGGGACTAGTGCTGTTTCAAACGTCAGCAAATGAACGCAGATATGCTACTGATAAACGTTGGAGTAGCGTGTTTCAAAAAGAAAATGCAGTACACGGTAAGCTTTCTGTCGTTTAACGCTACAATATTTTACCGGTTTCTATCTGTAATGTGAATAAAAAATGATTGTAATACTTACAACTAACCGAAGCCTACTGTTCTTAATGGTATACACTCTTCTTTTATCATCTGACTGGGACCTTTGTTTGAAGTCACACAACATTTTTAACACCAACGATTTTCGGGATGGGAATTTAGTTGAAATATTGATCGATAAACGGATTATACGGTGAAGTCACCTAGTTCAGAGTTCCTACCAACCTTCCATCTTTCAAACCAGCTTGCCACGGCGCATGCGACAATTATTTCACACACGCCCTCCGAATCTATCATCTGTGACTGCACGTGATGATCCGTTTAATCCAACAGACCGTGCTTCTTTTGTAAATTGTTCCACTCAATAGCTGAGCATTTGTTTTCTCGTGCACATATATATCTTCGTGTCTGTCTGCCGACATCTTAGTTTCTAGCACTAATACACTTTTGGCTGACAATCATTTAGTTGATTAGACACTTCAGATCATGAGTAAAAATGAAGCAGACGGTTGCGACTGAACTACCGCGATACACCGCGCGTAACCTCGGGCTATGGCTTTATCGGACCAAGTAGTTTTCACTGCTGAGCGAATGGCATCCGAATGGATCAAATTTCCCCATGTAAGTTATTTTATCTGCTGAGTTATACTAGGGACAAAACCGGTTATGGAGTGTTAGTTTGGGGGTGAGCAACAAGAAATATCACAGACTAAACTAATTAGCTACACGAATAAAATTCTTATTATTAACAATTACGAAATATGTCACGAGATGCTCTCTTAACGGAGTTGGGGCGAACAGAACTACTGCAGGCAACCAGTCTAAACTTTTTCCCACTGACTTCCAGCGGTGAGGTTTCGTACATTCTGGTCACACACGAACAGGCTGATAAGTTTCAAAGTCCATGCCAATAAGCTGTGGTCCGCTGTCTGAAAAGAAGACCTCAGGTATGTCATAGAGTGCAAAGTGAGTTCGAATTTTAGTAGCGACCATGCCGGAGGTAGTGGAACTCAGCCATTCCAACTATTAGAAATCCTTGAAGTTGTTTACTGTGGACAAGTATTGCTTACAGTTGAATGTAAGGACGTCCACAAGTAACATCTGCCAGGGTCTTTGAGGGATTTGACGCATCTGCATCGTTTCATTGATTTGCAGCGAGTCAAGAGTCCAACGGGCATTACAGCTCTGTATGTAGTACTTCATGAAACTCGACATCTGTGACCAATAGAAAAGCTCTCTTGCCCTACGGATACAGCTGTTCACTCCCCTATGTGCCAGGTGAAACGTTCTCGAAATTACAATTCTTTCTCCGTTGAATATTGTGCCACCTTCCAGGAGAAATTGATCATGGTCACTAAGAACGATTATTAATTCTTCGAGCGATTTTCTTTTTATTGTGTGGTCACCTGTTCTTAATTGTTTCAGACAGGCGTTGTAACGTAGCGTCTTGTACCGTTGCTTCTTTTATATTTGTTATTAAAGCGGTTTATACTACAGTGTCATCCAAAGCCGCATTAGTGCCAAAATGAGGCTCTTCGAAGGAAGAGTCTTTTCCACAAGCTCTGCACAGCGTGCCAGTTATGTACGTCTGAGTTCCCCCTTGATAGACCAATTCGATGTCATGTTTATGCATTCTGATCAGCATTCTTTGTAGCCTGCTGGGTGCAGCGAGTAACGGTTCTCTCACTATTGAAACTAGCAGTTTGTAGTCGATATGAACCCTTGTTTTCCGACCAAACATATACGTGCTGAACCGCTCCAGGGCGAATATCATTGTTACCATTTCCTTATCAAGTTGCGTATAGCTTCGCTCACCTGATGAAAGACTCTTGCTTCAGTAGTCTATTGGTCTCTCTTTTCGTAATACTGCTGCCTCCCAGCCAGCTTTAGTGCTGTTACATTGAATGACCAGAGGTAGCACTGGATTGTAATTGTTCAACACAGAAGCCGCAGTAATCAATCGTTTGTTTTTATCCATGGTACTCTTTTGTGGATCAACGTGCGGTTAGGATACATCATGTCGGACAGGCTTGGGAGGAAACGAATCAGATAATTGACCATACCACTCAGTCGTAATACTGCTTTCACATTCTCTGGATCTGGCATCGTGACGATAGTCTTTACCTTTATAGAGTCTACATTGAGTCCGCCTGATGTGAGCAAATGTCCGGGAAGGTTACCCCTCTTTCTGGTAGAACCACCTTGTCGCGTGACAGGCGAATTTCTCGGTCGATGTAGCCCTTCAAAAACTCCTCCATTATTCTGTCATGATGATCCATAGTTCTTCCAAGAATTAGCACATTTGCAACGCACGTGACACCTTTCAGTTTGTTACTTGTTTGAACTAAACAATTTTGAAAAATTTCGCTGGACAGCTTCTGTTTAGAAGGCGAACGTAGCCAACGAAAACGTCGAACTTGATAAAGTAACTGGGCTGTTTGTCTAGTTCTGACTGCTAAAAAACAGAAGATGGATATAACTTTGTTAAGAGTTAGGCCTGACTCAGCTCCGGTAGACTATCGTCAGTGATTGGTAAACGGTAGTGATCTCTTCGAAACACCTCATTCAGTAACTTGGGATCGAAAAACAGCTTCAAGGTTACGGCAATCTGAATGACCCAATTGGTTGGTTCCTCCACCGCATTCGTCACGTTAATCCGAAAGTATGGCCAGCGGAATCCATCGGACTGGTAACTCAACAGGAACAGCATCGTTAACCACAGGTAAATTCAAGGCGCTTGGCATGTGACCAACAGTCGCGTCAAAAATGAAGGAGTACTGGTCAGAAACGTCGAAATGGCTTAATTTATGTAGAAATTCATCGCAATTAATGGCGATGAAGCTCATCAACTGAATGGCATCAACACCTAAATGGGCGTTGAATCCCGATCGACCAAAAAAAGCATATAAATCTTCCATTCTTCGGATTCCTGATAGGCCGTTTTGCAACTCGTTTGACGCTTGTCGCCAAATCATTCCACATTTTCAAGTGCGGGTTTGATTCGCCTATGTTGGCCCCTCTGATGAAACCAAATGATATGATATTAACGAATGCACCGGAGTCCAGCGGGCCTGTCCTTCTTTGATGTTCTGTGAGCAATCCTGCATAGATTCTTCTCTGCCTGCTTGATCTGTTGAGCCTGTTTATCACCCCCATTGTCACCTTCGTCGATCAGAATGACCGCGGTCAATCTGTATTGTCTGGCGGAGTGGTTTCTTGTACAGCGCTTCACATATGTCTTTCCGTATACTGGACAAATTAACTTCTGGTGAAGATGTCTGCCGCTACAAAATTGACACAAAACCATCACAAAATCGTTCGTTTTCTCTGTTCACAGCGTTTAACACCACTTCGCGGTCTGCGTTCAAGGCCGTCATTCTTTGTTCCGTTGCCTGTTCGCCATTGCAGGTGTCGATACACAGGGCTAGCGTCAACTTTCGTCATAACTGAATTCTGAATGTCGATTGGGGTTGGCAAGACAATTACTATCTCGCCTTTTGAAGCAATTGGACAACCTTGTGTACACCTCACAACTAAATGTGGTTGAGCCTTTGCAGGCGAATGGTAAAGCGTAGGAGAACAAATATCTAACAGGAAAGCTGAACAAATTTTACAACAGCGAAGGAAAAATCTGATCAGCAACCGATTGACTGTATCATCAATCACTTTTCATTTATTCGAAAGCAAGCATAATACAGATCGGTCTGATTGCTTCACATTTCTGTTGCGTAAATGGCAAACAATCAGATAAAATTCTGCCCAGCTGACGATTCTGCAGATTCGAGTTATTGTTAGTAGCCCACTCGGCTTTCACGGAATGGAGGGAAGTCACTATGCACCATGAACTGCTTCACGTTTCAGGGTTTGACGAGAGAGCTCCTGGAATATGTCGCGTTATTCGGTCAGCGGTTTCATGAAAAAACCTGCGGGAAGCGGTGAGTTGTCAACCCCACAGATGCTCAGTGTGGTACGCTTGAGGTAGAATTTCAAAAGCTTATTCTGGTCACTGATAGCAGTTTACCGTTAATGCGACTCGCGGAGAATTAGACAGGAAACAAACTGCATGTGAGTCGCAACTAGGTAAGGGAAAATAGATTGATCTCATACGCAGTACACTGTTCAGTCATGAATAACCGCCCGTCAATTAACAATCGGGCTGCACAGACTCATTTCCGGGAGGCAGGAACTGGGTAGCAACATACACAACCGTGAATTGGGTACAGTTGTCTCGAGTGACATTAGCGTTTCTCCTAACAGTGTGTCAGTGGCCAAGAAAGCCAACTCAGTAGTTGGGTTGCTCACTAGGCTGTTTGGACGGTTCCACCTAGACTGTTTCATTCTTACGAGTAATTTGCTAATGCGTTCTCATCTTCAGTTAACTTTCAAGCTTGTCATGATTAGTTCGTTCAGACATTACTCCTATTGAGAAGGTTAGACATGAAGCCGCGAAATGGATTTCTACACTACGTCCTATACTATATCCAGATCGGTTGCACAAACCGGAGAAGTCCACAGTACTCGATTGGCATGACGAAGGATACTTGACTGTGGTATATTGCACCCTCCATCAGTTCCAACATCCATTAAGAAAAATATATGTTCCTCAAGTTGATCATCACTCACATTTGATTGCAGCCTTCGCATTCAGATAGACTTTCCAGCCAGCCTCTTTCGAACGGAAGCATTAGACTCGAGTTTCGTTCTCGTTAGAGCTCATCAGTAGTGTATATCCTTGCCACGGCCGGGATTTGAACTCCGGACATTCCAATCATGAGGCAACCTTGTTAACCACTGCGCCATTGACCTCACATTAGGCACGACCGAATTATCAAATCTGAACGCTCAACCACTCTCGCTTGTGAATGATGATCAGGTTACCCGATCGTCTCGAGAGGAGACACAGTAACTGTCCTGTTAACTCCAATCGATAACCTCGCGATTAGGATTTCCGAGACGAGTCGAGGCAAGGATATGCACCACTGACGAGCTCTAATGAGAGCGAAACTCGAGTCTGATGCTTCCGTTCGAAATAGGCTGGCTGGAAAGTCTATCTGAATGCGAAGGCTGCGGTCAAATGTGAGTGATCGTCAACTTGAACATAAACCAAATCCCCGACTATTCATCAGTAGTACAAAAACATATGTGCCTGATGAAAATAACCACCTGCGAGCCGCTTGGCTTGCACAGAACACTCGTTTAACGTCCGAGTGTGTCCAATCTGGAACAAACTACCAGAGTCTGTCGTAACTGTGTCGTCGACAGTCGAAGTCAAACGTTGACTCAGTGTACACTTGGGACACAAAGTCTAGTGGTCAGATAATTCGATCATCGAAGGCACTGTGGTGAAATGGAGATGGTGTCAACTTGTCAATGTTTGTGCTGTTGTCTGTTGTAAGTTGCAGTGTGATTGTTGTATGTTTGATAGACAGTGTTTGGGTTTTTATTCCGTTCGCTATCGTTTGAATTCCTCTTCCGTGATGGTTTTCTAACTGATACTCTACTTTCGAGTTGTCTTTTCCTCTTTAATCATCCAGCACGGATTCACGTGTGCAGCTCTTTGTGATCTGAAGACGTTTTTGATGTTATGAGACGGTTTTCCTAATGACCTTCTAAAACCGAAGCAATTTTTCGGCTTTTAACGCATTTGGATTTTGTTAACTATTCTCGGTTCCATTTTCAGATTAAACATACGTAATTTTTCTGTGAATCCTATGAACTCTATAATATGTTCCATCGGACTCTTATTGGAGGCAGATGACAAGTTTTGATACGTTTGACCTGTCAAAAAGTGGCGAGCTAGCAGAATTGTATTTCACTATGTTTGTTCAAGGTGTTCTCCATAAACATGTTTGCAGTGTGTTGAATCTTTTCGCACAAGTTTTCTGAACTTTGTAAGTAACGGTCTCAGATATCACGCGGTATTCATATTTGACTACCTCCTACATTCATTCAACTTTGTTCAACCACCTCGAATGAAGTTTTGTTTTACGATATCGTTACGAGAACAAGTTCACTAAACTAGTAACCAGTGATGGAGGTGGCCATTCGAATGGTCTGTTACTGCTGAACGATCGCGCAGAATAACTCGCATCCAATTACCTCCTAGAAAGAATCCGGTGTCCACAATCAACAAGCAAAACAGTACTTATGAATTTACTCGTGCTTACGGTTTGCAGCGTGTTGGTTGCACAATGAATACATTCCATATCCGGATCTCAAAGCACTTCTCAAACGGCTTCCGAATGGAAAAACTGGGACAACGAAGGGAGCATCCATTGCTATCTTTCCTTATTATCCAATCACGTGATTGATCCGTTTCTTGAGCCGAACGAAGAGTAATCAATAAAACGTTGCTGGTAGACGCTCAGGAATTCATTTGTTTGAACTTCATTTCGAATGTGTAACTAAAATTGACGAAAGAAATATCTAAACATATCTCTTACACGATGATTTAGGCGTTTTCCAAATCACATCTTTCCTTAAGCTGACGTTTATGGACATCCCAATCTCGTTCAGACAGTCATTTGAAGGCAGCCATCAAAATTCGTTATGCAATCTTGCCATTCAACCACTCTAAAATATCGTGATCCCACAAAGGATAGAACAGCGAATTTGCGCCTTGTTGTTTGAAAAATAATGAACTCCGCTGTTACGACTGTACGTAGGTACAAAGATTAATAGTATCTAATACTTGTGGACGAGTGTGAGGTCAAAATTCTTGTCATCTCCTCCGGATAAAAGACCCAAGTTGAAGAAGTTGGTCTATATACCAACCTGTGGAATATTGCAACGAGTGTCTGCAGAAAGTGATAGAGCGGCACCAATCATTTTTCCGATTTACGTTCACGAAACGCGTATTAAAAACACCACCAGATAAAAGGTTCTATTGATGTTTACACTGCTGTTAAATGGACGCTATATTCTCAGCAACAGAGAGTCTGGAATGAATCGGAACTTTCTGCATAGGTTTAATAATACTCATTCTTGCACACAATTTGCATCAGAGAGTTAAGTTGGCACACAGTTTTACTTCCTTGAATTTAATTAATTCAAACTACTACGTGGCTTGTTGGAGCGATTTACAAACGGAACAAGAAAAATAGCTATCCAGGAAAAATCAGTTGTAACCAACATGACGGAAAGAACACCATGTCCCTTAGTTGCCCCTGGCAGACGGAAATGGTATTTTTCACACTCTGTCCTTTAAAGGTTACGTTCCAGCGGATTTCCTTTGTCCTGGATCCCATAGCTCACTAAGGAGAAGCCTTCCCACTACAAGACTAAATTCGTGGCTCACTAATAGCTGTACGCCACCTCCTAACATAGAAAGCATATATGCCCGTCCCCAAAATATGGTTGCACATTATTTTCTGAGCAGCTGCAGGGGTGACTGTATTGGGAGCACCACGATTCAGCTTGGTAACTGAATAAACGAGCATCTTTCAATTCGGTTTAGGATTAGAGCCTGCAACTCGAAAAACCAAAGGCTCTGTCAAGCGGACAGTAACAAAAACAAACTCAATTCACACACAGCTGATAAAATGATTAATACAGGTTTGAGAACGATTATCGGAGTTGAGCAGTTCATCACGTGAAACACGTCTGGTCTTCAAGGTTAATCACACTCAACCGAGAGATTGCAATGGATCGGAACACACAACAACACCACTTTGCCGAATATGCAGATAACAGCGATACTTAAAACGACACTGTACGTGGATATTTTTTATCGAAGTTGTCAGTGTTTGACGACGATATGAAAACTTCTAACAGCCAACCTAGTCAGAACCTACAGTACCAAGAGATCGGTTTACGACTGTTTCGTGTTTGCTGGGCTGTTCGGTGGAATGAATGAGCTGTATGTGGAGAATAACCGTTAACTAACTGCGTCTTTCAAGGAACAAATTCCCAAATGACTGGAAGCACAACGTCAGACAACACGAATGTCAACCGCTTGTGTGAAGGTCGACAAATGGCACACAATCAAAACAACCTCGAAGCACACAACCGAAATGGAATACAAAGTCAAAGGGTGTGAAGCAGTCTTTCTGATTTTTCTAGACAGTGGGTACCATGTCCCCTAAGTTGATGAGGTTTTGGCTACTAGACACCATAGTCCGCCGTATGTTTAAAACGACTTCTGCTAATGCTGCGGCTAAATTCACAGTCAGTACTTCTATGCTCTTCAATGTTGTTATTGTCTATTTAGTCCTTTAAGTAGTTGCTTTGATTCTGCACAAAGTTCCACTCAGCCACGTACTCACACGGTCAATCCACAATTGTGAACAGGGAAACTAATTTCGGAATACAAACCATTTCACGAGAATCGCAACCAAACGGCTCGTGAAGTAGGTTTATCCAAAAGCAGTTCCAACCGATTCGGGTTAGCGAATGGCCCCGAAAGACCGTTGTAACCAGAGCCATACTAGCTGAAGCACGTTAGTACATATGTGTACTGGTTGAGGGGGACAGAAATAAGGTTTAACACTTTCCCTGTTAGCATCGCGTTCGTTCACAAACTGACCCTCCCGGGACCGTACGAACTTCGATTTGGAGTGCTAATTTTAAGAATGTTGGTTAGAGTTACGATGTTGGGACGTACGAACTTAGTGGAATACACGAAGCGTACGATGTCAGATACATTGTAACGGGTATTAACTGAGTGTGTACGACCTAAAGCAGTCTGATGTTTCCTTTAAAATACCCAAACTATGGGCTGTAGTATGATACATTCTCACGAGTTTGTAATTTTTACGAAATTGATAAATACCTTCTCACTAATCTTGCTTACATTTGGTGTTCCCGAAATGCATCTTGCGGAATGTTGCGGACAGCAACTAGTGAAGTAGTAATTCCCTGTTAACCATCTCGAACAGTAGACAAGCTCCTTGAGCAAACAAACTGGACACTCAAAATAATCCTATTGTGGACTATGTGATATAAGCCTACGCTAATTTAAGGTGAAAACTAACAGTCTGACAAACCAGTTAGAACACTCTACCATGCCTTAGGGCTAGTGAGCGACCGCATTAATGAGAGTGACCACTGCCGTATTCAAGGTGTCATCCAGCTAGTGTAAGGAGTGATGAACAAAGGATACAACGACTACATGATGCCCATGATTCAAGCGCAGTGTACGGAATGGTTGTGGTATCGGGAGTAGTTACGAACACGTCTATACAATGTCCACTAATCGCCGTTCATCAGTGTGATCTGATTCCAACATGACATTTCGTCCGCCCACGTTGCGTACGGCAATCTTCGGGACAAAGCGGTTTTCTAGAGAACAAAACACTCTAATGTGAACAGCATTTTTGAACAAAATGTCAACGGCAGCCTTAATGACGCAGATAGTTACCTCCGCCATGACAAAAATATCATGGGTGTGATGATTTGGCTTGGTGACAAGACTACAAAATCGAAAAATTTAACGCATCGTTTAAAATTCAGGTCATGCGGCTACTGAACATTGTGCCAGAGCACACCAGTGGTGCGGTAGACCTAAAATCCCTGAAGGACGTGTTTCAGTTTTCATGGGAAGATTGTTAGGTTTCGATGAATCTTTCAACAAATTTTAAGTCCGTTCCGCTCATGAATGCAGCTTTTTATTATCTACAGTTTGGTGAACAATTTTCGAAATATCACAATCCGTTAGGAAAATATCTTGTTTTTAGTATGCCTGTTTGCATTTATTGCGCACGCTAACCCCTAGCTGGCAAGTAGCTGTCGTTTTTGGACCACGGTGTCCAAAACACTGAGATGATGAAGTCGAGCGATTTGATCTACAATGCACTCATAAAGCCGCCTCAGCTAGCAGGGCTGTGGTTACAGCGGTCTGTCGGGGCCTTTCGCCAACCCAACTTGGTTAGGATACCTGTTTTGGGTGGCCCACTGGACGAGACTTTTGATTGGAATTTCCGTGAAATGGTTCGAATCTCGAATTTAGTATCCGGGTACCCAACTGTGGGACGATCAGTAGGTGGTATATTGGCTAAATTATCACCAGTGTGTTAAGCACGACTGTTTTGAGCGATTCTACGTTTCATTTAAGCGTGTGTTTTCCCCGATCAACAACACAACTATACCTTTTTCTTTGCCCCGCCTTTGAGTTTCGGAGACTGTTCAGCTTGTGATTTTCATTCGACTAACAACATTGCAGATACTCGATAACCAATAGATATTCTGACCTTTCCGACAGAAATAAATTCTCACATACTCCCATTCCCAAATCTGATCACACTAACGTTTAAACCATGGACTGAGTAGGAGCAGATACCTGTTTCTCAGATTGGAGAAACAGAATTACTTTTCCAGTCAGTGGTAGGCGGTAGCGAGTGACACCATGTAATTATAGGTTGGTTGGTTCCAAGATGGCACCGGATACGTTAGTCACGAAGTGACGGTTTCTAGAACAACAGCATAACCGAATTAATGTCACTTGTGATTACGTGTAACTAAACAGCGCCAATCGATGGACCAAGAAAAGAGCGCTGTGACCTACATACAGTTGTCTGAGAAACTGGGATTACCATGTCTTAATAACAAAATGACAATTTTTTCTTCATGTGCATTCTGATTTTGCGAAACAGCTTCGCTGAGGAGTTATTACTAGATAGTACACGTAAGCAACAAGATTTGATAGATGATTAATTGCATGATTTTCACGTAGCGATATGCATCAACTTGCAGTTGAGACTGTTTAGAGTTAACAGAAAGGCGGGTTCGCTGGAGAAGGTATAAAGTGATTTTAATTACAAAGTCGGTCAGGGACTTTCAGTGGTTGTCACCAGTCCTGGTAACTCGCATGCAAGATCCTCATTGAATCATTTTTGTGACTTTTCTGGTTTCATTGATCTTATGAAGACATTCGTTGATTTGTTCTCAGTCGTTATGCTTTCACATATATAAATGCAGAATGACACCGAATCACATAAGTGAGGTTGTTGTGACTCACCATGGAACAAAACATCACACAAATGCATTGGTCTATTTGGCTATGGTGAGAAAAAACAAACTAGTTGTCTGAAAGGCCTGGATCTAAAATTTGTGGCGTACACCCATCGTCAGTACTCCGTTCAAAGTATGAACCACGATGTTTTGTAAAAGATAATTTACTGATAACTTCCAAAAATATTTTCACGTTTCTAATATAACTACTGTTATTGAGTAGTATTACATGTACTGATACCGCTCTTGAAAATTATAACATGAAAAAGCAACTTGGATGAAAGAAAAGATTCAGTCATGTAGGCATGCAATTTTCATCTTTCCTCTCCTCTAGTATTTTCCACTCGTTTTTCTATGTATCATACTTTCGTACACGTAAAATACATATCTAAATTAATCTTACCATGTATTATTATCTCGCTAACCAATTGGGCGTTGAGGAGTGTTCACTGTTTTCTCCTCATCTAAACTAAGCAACAGAATTGTAACGACAGTTGCACTACCTGAATTATTTTCGAATGACTTCTGTGTGGGTTCAAGGGATTCAAATCTGATTTGCTATCTACACATGCTCCAATTTACTGTTCACAGAAATCTAATCGTGCACGGTAAACAAACTCCTGACGAGTTACCAAAAAGTTTGATCTTTAAGGGTCAGATATTGCTTTCAAATACCGTCGAGCTTTGTTTTGTCTTGTCCGTCTTAAGTGTCTTCTAGTCAAGATAATAAGAGATCGGGACTCGATACTGTATTCTTTACGGTAAGCTGAACCTGTACGAAGTCACTGCGAAGTAGGTCACGATTAGTGTTTATTTCATACACAAATACATACGTAAAGAGGACACGAACAGTTACTCAAACGGACTCGAGTGATGGGGCCTAAATGTTCAGTTCGGGTAATATCTGATAGATTGAGCAACGCAGACAGAGTAACATCGTGTGGGAAGGACACGAGTCATACACCGGGTTGCTACGCTGGTTAACCCTGATCAGGAAGTTGTTAGAATACAAGAACGGGTGGTAATGGTAGACAGTGGACTTGTACACCGAATGAGTGAGAGGCTTGACAATTTTCACATTCACGCATACCTCTCCCAGCTATATTCTTTCGAGTGCAAGCCAGGTACTATGGGTGAGTTTTAACAATAATGACTGCCCTCCATATAGTTGTTCGCTGTTGTTTTTATGTTCCATATTCTGCTAAATCTATTTCTTACAACTTGTTCATGCACTGTGACCACGGGAACAAGTGGGCGGCGTTAACGCATTCAGTCAGTTTCTAGTGTGAGATATTCCAATCCAGTCTGTTGTCCGGACGGTATGTGCAGATAACATTAACATCCTGTGGAGAACCAACACACGGTGTTCACTCCGCCTGGATAGCATCGTGCAGCTTTATCCCAAACCATCACCAAGGCATTTGCCTATTGACAACCACCTTAGTAGTTGACGGGCGGTGAGCGGTTGTAAAACAGTATCCAGCACTGAATTCAAGGGAATAACGTGAGAAAAACAACTCTTCTTTTAGTGAAGCGTGTCATCATTCCCGTTTTTTCGAGTTTTTCCAAGTACGTTTCACCTATCGCGCACTGTGTTGTAACGTTGCACGGCATTTCACCATTTCTAAGTCGCTTAAAGCACCTCCCGGGTTAACAGTCTCGTTATCGGGTCGTACTAGTCAAATTCACGGCAACATACACGTTTAGGTTCAACCGCCTTGTTCACCCTTGTGGTGATGTACACATTAATGTAGAAAAGAGTGCGTGAATCAACAAATTCGGAGCAGGATAAAATAAGCACGATATCCTGGTTAATTTCAGGTCTTATAAACCAACTCCTTACTACATGTCACCCGTCGTTTACAGAACACTCCTCTGACAACCGCAGCTGCATTCGTATCTGAGATGGTTTTCTCAGTTTCTAAAGGTGCCACTTAAATCAGCAGCGAGGATGGAACTGTATACGATGCGAATCACTATTAACAGCAAAGCACAGTTGCGTACGCATCACAAGGGTCATGTCCATTGTATATATGGTAACAAAAACTGTTTGCAAAGGACAGCCACACATTGATGGCGGTTTTCTCAACTGAAGCTGTACATCACTAACTCGAAAGTATATCAGTGCACACGGGATAATAGGGAACTTTAGTTGGATAACACCGCATACCAGTGTCGGAACACGTAGGCTGGTAGATGCAAGCGCTTCTTAGCAAATTGTCAGTACCACGTTTGGTACTGATGAGTCCGTACGAACCGCTTACATCTAACACTCTCTGTGTTCAAATTGTCGTGTTCATACTTCCAAAAAGCATCATCTGCCTGGAATTTTTCAGTTGCTACTGACACTGCACCGATGAACCTGTATATCATCAATGTCAGCACAAACGAAAAAGCGAACACAACGATAGTATAACTAGCCTACATTCGTGAGAAAAGCTTTAAATTTTTTCTATGGTTTTGGTATCACAAGTGTGTCAATTTTAGGCATAATACCGCAGAGGTTTTTGACCATCCTGTACAAACCCTAGAACTAATCGACAGCGCGTATTCGATGGAACAACATGCCACTTGCGAGTCCTGGTGACAGATCAATGTCATCAGAGCGAATGGTCTACTCTGTATCGCTTAAATGTCGTCATTAAACCCATTTGTCCTTGTATAAAAGCAAACGGAATAAGACACAGTATGGGATGAACACATTAGGCAGTGTAAACAACGCAGTCTAAAATGATGCAAAGATCAGACCGACAACACGGTAAACGATAAGTATACTGGAGACAATTTGCCCGATATATAAATAAAAAGCAGAGTTAACATGAGTTAGCAAAGAGTAAAGTGCTCAGTTATTTTGTGAGTCAACGGGAAGTACCAGGCAGTTCTAGAGGTTGGGTAACCATTTACTGAACCAATGAAATGTGAAGCCGTTTGATAATAATTAGGAAAATGTCACATATGCAATAAATCAACAATGAACCGGAAGCTGCAATTATTGAGTGAACTGACGAGAACATTAGATATTAGTATTAGCTAGCATACTGATATTGATCACGAAATAGAGGGAAGATTTTTCGTTGGAGCAGAAGCAGTCGTCTCGTTTAACCGATTATAACAACTGAGCATTATGGAACAGACGAAACAGAGGGCGGATGAATTTTCATAGTACGAGGAACAAACTGGGTTTAAGCAGTCAGGAACTAGCTATGAGGCGAGCATAAAAAACATCGAATAAACAACATAATGTCAACAATCAATCAAAACAGACGGAAGCAAACTCGATACCACTCTCAAACACCGGCGTGGCTTTGTAACCTAGTTGATTTCATTGGTAATGTGATTGTTGTCTGCCTACTGACTGTAGTTAACTTCCACAGGACAGCTGTTTCATATGCATGTCACGAAGTAGGTCACACTTCATATCTAGCACTATCTGGTGCTCATTCATCACAAAATATAAATCGGATAGTTCTTACAGACTTTTGGGAGAAAATAGTGTTTAAACTTCTCAATGTGTAGACGACTGCTTAGTGATGGGAAATTCGCTCAAGCCACGTCATGTCCAAGTTTCCGCGATCTCCATCTTGGCAGCACCTATTGTCTCGAAGTCCCCTAACTAATCATCTAAGTAAATGGTTTCCTCAAACTAGCCATGTATCAATCTGGGAGTCTATTTCGTTCCCAGTGACCCTTAACTGCAACCTGTACTTAACGCGAATATTGATTACGTGACACCAAACAGATGAACTTTCTTTTAACGAGTCTCCGTCGGCCTGCACAGTTACAATAAGCTCTATCGGAGGAAGCTTACGGCACATGCATCTGCTCAGCAAACGCACTTTCCTGTTGACTGACACCCGGATAGGGAGGCTCCAAAATCTGAGAAACCCGACCAATACCTTATTTAAGTTCGGTCCATGAAGAACATGGCTTTAAAGCGATGTCAGTTGAAAGACGGCTGTTCACAAGTATGCTATATAAACTTTGGTGGATTTGATAAGGTTAACAACAGGGTGGTAGAACAAGAACCCACCATCTGCTGCATCGCGTCCAAGCTGACCACATTTCATCGAATAACACTCCCAATTTTTCAGTTTCAGATGCTTACAAGCAAACCCTACATAAATCTATATCCATGATACAATGAGGTAGGGGTATAGAGAAGGGTGTGACAACAACCGTGGATTTTGATCCGCACTTTATTTTCAGGGTTGAGAATGACAATCTCCTTGCAACTTTATCTCTAAAGGTTCTGTGTACATTTCTGAATGGCCGCAAACGTATCATAACGTAATACAACATCACATGCAGTATGTTTAGTCGGATTCCTAAAAACGTAAGATTCACTAAACCAAGGAGAAGCGCTCGTGGTAGGGTAAGCTAGTCAGATTTCACTGCAGTAGCTTTATTCACTTTTTTTTCGTCTTTACAAACCTGTCAGCCTAGTTTCCTTCAGCTAACACACAAGAAGAAACAAGTTACAACTTGAACACAAACAATCACACAACCCAACAAGGCGATAATCTCTCATCCGACATGGATAAAACACACCAGCAAGCCAAAATGATAAAACAGATCATCCGAACGGACTGCAACAGAACCAACAACTAGGCAATATTTTCAGTTGTTACATTGCATTCTAACATGGAGGCCAGTTCCAGTCCCAAAGTCTGTATGGTCGTTTCTTCGTTAGCTTCAGTATCCTGTGTAAACATCCGAGGGCCACCACTGCCAAAAATCTTAGCCCGAAAGCCCCTATGTATTACACACTATTTGTTGCGAGATAGTGTAATGCGTGGTATCCTGAATACTTACAAATAACATTTCAACGGAAGCCTTGTATCTTTACAATCGAAGCAGCACACGCAGTTATTAAGTAGTGCTCGGTTAGGCCTATGCGTCTACGTATAAAAATTGTCATCGTACTGGTCAAGCTCCAGGCGCTCCATGCGTGCCCGTGCTTCCATCCCATCGTATCACATCGATTTAGATCATTCCACTTGACTGGATGCACAGATATGATCTTGTGGGGGTTGGTAGGCTTGTGAGCTGTTTCGACCCATCAGAAAAGTGGCTGCGTAGGAGAGCTTATGCAGAGGGGCACGAACGAATGAGATTACAACCGAACTATGTTTATGGTTGCAGCACCGGTGTGCTCCGCGAATAGATGGATGAGGGTTAGGAGAGATGTTTCCAGGCAGACAGACAGCGCATCGCTTGTTTAGGAGCACTATCCGACATGGTCGGGTGACTCGTACTGTCTCTTAGAAGCTTGGTGTGACTCAGCGATAATCCGATATTAATGACAACTTTACCGCATTCATTGATTATATTAAACTGCACTATCAAGTGAGTCAGATTTTTGTTATCTTAGTTTAGAGCGAGGTCCAGTTTGAAAACCCTACTTCCTTTTGTTACGCAGGTTGCTCGATTGGAATCTGTGAATATACAGACCAGAATTAAAACACTGTGAATATCCTGGCCTACTGCACCTTACTGAAAAACTCTAAGATTGTTGAGACGGCCATAGCTGTGTCGGCTATCTCGTACAACCGACCGAATTGGACTAAAATCCAGCATTTCCGCTTGTGTTCGTTCATTTACAAGATGGAAAATTTGGAAGAGCCATCTGTCTTCTGAACGATGTTCTTTCGGCATTCTGCTAGATTGCCATCCTACTTCCTTCCGCATGCCCTATGAAACTTCTTGGACTGAACGGACAGTGGTGATTTCGTACTTAATTCATTCAAAATATGTGTATGGGTTTTCACCGATAGTGAACAATTCTCGAAGCTTGGGTATCAGTTTATTCTATAATCAGCAGTAGTAAGGTGGAAAGAATGCTTTTTCTCCAGTTTGTTAAGGTAGTTCTTTGCGATTTACCAACAATTCGTTACAAATTTACCTTGTTTCTGGTTGATTGTGATCTCAGCACAATCGATAAAGTCTGTCGTTAGTGTAGTCTGGGGTGCCCCATCTAGAATCACGTACGTCTATTTGGTTACATGGCCACCTATTCAAACACCTTAATTCAGCGGGCCTTTGATCCGACTGACGGGTGCACGCAATTAGTCGATGTTCAGCGGCCCCGTCCTAATGAGAGAAGTTGCCGTCCCACGTCTTTCAGACAGTATACTCATCCTCCACCGATTTACACAGTGGCTTGAATCTCTGTGTTGCTGGTCGCACCTCTTGCGGTATACCTCCGCTTGATCAGAAGATAATTGGTGAAACGATCATTTAACTGTCACCGTTTCTTGCCCAGTAGGCATACTGTCTTTTCAAGCTCACGTCTTCTGCATTTGCATCACGCTTCGTTACGAATCCTCTCCGTCTTCTTCACATTCAAAATCTGTACTTCTCGAACCAGCTGTTACCACTTCTATTCAAACTTCACACACTTAACTCATTTCGATGAGTTCAACTTTATTCATCATCACGCGGTTCTCAACTATCCAGTGACGAACCGCATCAGCCGCCACATTGAAAGTAATCGAAATGGAGAAGACAGCAGTTTTGAGTTGTTGCTCGGCGGCTGGTGGTTTTCTCCCCACACAGTGTTTTGTCAGAGTGTATTGTTCCGAAATATTATCTAACTTCTGTAAGGTTTCTGATAACGCCGCACGCAGCGGCATGAGGTAGGGAGCGTAATCTCTGCAGAAAGCGGTAGCGCCTCTGAACTGCCGCATTACCTTCTGGTAATCGACGGAGCTACCAAGCCCGATGATAGCTGCCCCTTCACACTACCGCCAGTACTGCTTCATCCTTCCCTTTCAGGTGCTTTCGAAGGATCACAGGTTTCATCAGACGGATCTTGATCTCGATCATTCCGATCACAATCACGAATTCCTCCGAGGTGTGGAGATTACCACCACCAAGGAGCTGCGGCTACGGAATCTTCATATTCAGTCTTTATCCTCATGGTAATAACTACTAAGGTGAGCGTGAACGGTAGTACTGTTCTATATGTGAGTAGTGCTGAGGCATATAATGTTTGTATAAATTTACAAAATGAACAACCTTTGTGTCATTCGTGTTCTAGGCTTATAACACTACTGCGAGTTAACGCTGCAAGTGATACAAGAACAGCTTATGTTGGAATCGACACAGATGACGCACACTTTGACAGTACAACAAAGAGTAATATTCATTTTCACATAGTGATAGTCTCAAAAGGATACGGTTGTCGGTTCTTTTGTGGGAAACGTCACTTCCTGTTAGACTACCAACCAGTGTTCAATTTCCCCCATACTTTTCCCGATTACTTCAGTACCCAACTACTCATAATCAGTATAGTGTGTTGGTTTGCCTTCACTCCAGAAGTGTCGAAAAAACAGAGTAATGACGTAACTGAGATTTTGTAATCACATAGAGTGTATAATCCAGTAAAGGTGCAATCAAATGTCTCGATAATCTAAGCTTCCAGGGCAGCCGTTTGTAGAAGACAACACGTTATAGTTTCTGGTCCACCAATTGGGGAGGAGTGACGAAACATGAACGTCCCGATTATCCTGATGAGAAGTGGTCCCACAACTTTTATTCAAAAGAGCTATTCGTGAATCAAACAACTGATTAGCTCAGTGTGATTAACATAACACTATTTCATATCGTCTAACCAATTTCCTTATTTACTGTCAGTTGTAAAAGTACCTGTAGTTGGAAATAAAATAGTGGCATTCACAGTCCCCGGTCTTCTGTTTCTATTTTGTCCATACTGGTATTCGATCCGATATAGATCCTTACTCGTTGTTAATTCAACAAGCTTGACTACAACTCAGTGATCTTTCTCACACCCGAAATACGGTGAAATGATTTTGCCTCTACTCAGTGATCTCGGGTTGGCACTTTGAGTGTAATCCGTGAAACCCAGCAAAGTGAACTACACACGTTATACAACTCCGTTTAGGAAAGGTTAAGTTGGCTTGTTTCAGGCTTTGCGCTCGAAACGGAATATCGTGGTGTTAAGTCAACTCTGTGTTGTTACGCCTACACACACACGTACTTCAAGAACTGTCTACAGAGCATAACACAGTGAGTTGTTTTAGCTCCCAATACGTCTATTGTCAAGCTTTTGTCTTAATCAGCTTATCGTGGTTTTCACAGGCTTGGTTGAATCATTTTCGTCGCCTAAGTTTGAGCATTGAAACAAAACTTGATGATTGGGACTGAAAACACACACCTGTTACCTTGACAGGGCGTAGTTCACGTAGGTCAAGCGAAATCAGTCGCATTTGGACAGTAACACAGTTGGTCTTTGTTGGGGGCGCATGACAACCAGTGTTACCTGTTGTCAACTAAGGGTACAGATCAGCTGAATTGGCCATCAGTAAAAACCAGTACATGTATTTTTCGTTAACATGAAATTGAGAGATTTGCAGTTTCCGAAGGATTCATGTCAATACCAATACCACCGTTCACTATAAGGAAATGAACTGACGAAATTCGTAGAACATTTCTGACAGATTAATGGACCTATTCAGATCAATCATTTGTCGGTTATTAAATGAGGAGGAAGGGGAACAACTGAAATGGCTAAGTTGCCCAACTGTTTGTCACTGAGGCATAATATTTATGATACCTCCGTGGAGTTCATAAACAGCTTGGTGTGTCTGAATGATGTTGGGTAAATTTCGTAGATAAAAACCAACCACGGCAAACTGTTCTTCGACCTACGTCTGTGTGTTGTTCAGTGATGCCCTGTGATGGTGGTATTGCGCAATCCTCAAGGGTTGGAAACCGTAGCCAATGTTACCGTGGTCATGAAATATGGCCTGTGCATTTTCAGTATACCAGTTACATATTATTTAACTGTTTATCATTTGATGAAGTGATCGTTGAAATCCACTTCTCCCAAACAAACAAACAACTCCCGAAGTTGAAAATTATACCACCTAAATGATGCTACCGAACTGTTCCAAATACGATAAATTGATGCATGCCAGTAACACGTCGACATGATCATTCAGTTGTCCATTTAGTGAACAAGGTAGCAGTTGTTCTTTCTCATTCTCAAGACACGTCTGATAATTGGTAACCCGTGTTGATCAATGAATTAAACATATTGGAAGATGCATTTGTGATGGACAGACGTGACAATAAGTTCACTACCCATTTCCAAGAGCATATTGGACACAGTGGTCTTGAGTGGACGCTGTTCTCAGTAGATTCACATTGTTGGTTTAAACTACGTTTTTACCCGTCACAAAGTTGCAGCATGTCGAAATGAGAATAAAAGACCTAGGAGTATACAACTACAACTGGAGAGGTATCAGTTTCTAACAGTGTTAACAGAGCCTGATTTAAAATCTAATGAAATGAGTATTTTCCTTTTCAATTTCCATTACGGAGCACCACTGAAGAAGGCGAACTTCGGCTAAAGACTGGCTTACAATGGTTAGTTTTTATTCACAAAACTTAAACAATCACCACTTTCAAAAGCATAATTCAAACACGTTAAATTGTCTTTGAACTTCACGTGAGTACCTGTCGGAAAAAATAAGTTTGCTGAGTTCGCATGTTTGGTCAAACCTCCATCCGAGGGCACTTTCAGGTCATTTCAGCGCTGGGAGCATATCGTTAGCTTTGATTGCAACTTATCTTCAAGAAAGATACATTCAAAACCGTTGTGATCTGAATATATAAAAGTGACGCTCTTTTACTTTCAGTTTATTCTTTTTTTTGGCTTAACCGGCACTCTCACAAAATTGCAACTCTTACATATCTGCCTTCACAGGTCACGGCGATACCTCTGTTGATAGCAGAACTAAACGGTCACATACTAAGACAGTTTGTTTGAAAAAAAAAACAAGCTTACACGGTATGAATCTGGCCCAACGTATTAAACACGTAACCCGTTTTTCCGGAATAGCATACTGTGCAACGACGACAAAAACTTCTAGACGCTCAGTTACACTATCAGGACGAGCGCAGTACCAGCAATGAAACTAACTGAATTGTGATTGAACAAGACCGTTAGAACACGAAAACTGGCAGATGCAAGCATTTTGTATTGACTCGTCAGTACCAAATTTACAATAACATGAAACAGGTTTTTTATATCAAGCATTTAGGGGGGCAGGGTGGATAGTCAATTGGTGGTTTAGGAAAGGTCACTAAGTCCAGGGAAGGGTCAAGTTTACGAGCAATTGTTTCTGAACACACAAAGTCGGCTTCATTCGATTGATTGCAACCGCCTCAGCAAACCGTAAGAATCTTGGATTCGAGTGACGTAATAGGATTCTGAATGCACAAATTGGGTCGATAACGTGACCAGTGGTCAGGACGTGTCTCGCGACTGCGGACGCTGGTTGCTTGCGTGTTTCAACCACATTGTCGTTCTTCCGTAATACAGAGTTCTGCACCCAATTAGGCAAATGTTCCTTCACTCTGGAGATCAAGCACCTCTCGGTTCTGCCTATGTAACTTTCATTGCAGTTACATGTAAATTGGTAGACACAATGTGAGGTGGCACCGATAGGCTGATCTCCTTTGATTGAAGGGACGGGCAGTTTCTGGGTCCGGGCTAATACACAGAGTTCCGCTGCGTTAAATGTTCGTTTAATCGAATTCACTAGTCTTTGAGTTGTTTGATGCATGCAATAATCACCTTTAAATGGCAGTTCTATACAAACCCTCTTTTTTCTTACTGTGGCCACCTGTTCAGAAGGTGGTTCCGGTTTACTGTGCCTTTCTATGAACCTTTTTGGATTGTCTACAAAACCTTGATTGTTTGTTCACCAAACGCCTCTATTCTATTTGCCCATAGTTTCCCCTTCAAGGTTCTGTGTGCAACACAGTAGACCATGGACGACAAACCGGATACGATGAATAGGAAAGACTTCAGTCGTACTTTTCATCCCATGTCTTTCAACGTAAGCAATTTATCCTCTCATTAGAGCCGTGTACTTTCTGAGACACTTATCTTCACAGTATCCACGGTATTTGCAGGAGTTGCCTCATCTTACCTGCGGTCACAAGTGCTCTAAGGCCACTGTTGGATTGTCGGTTGTCAACTCTAAAAGTTCTACATTCGTACGTCGATCAGAATGGATTTCTTCCAACTCCTACCATCTTTCAGTATGGATGCGATAATACCATCACGCAGCTAAACTGTTCACTGTAGTCGTCATTGCCTATCCCGTCCCCGCTCAAACCTCTGCAAGAAACGCCCGGGCGTACAGTTATCCTTTTTAGATCTCTGTGACTACTGAAACTAACCTTTTAAACAAAGGGACTCATCGGCTTGGTGTTGGTTTTTTCTTTTCCGCCGGTCAGCAAACAGATTGACATCTCGAGCATATCGTTGGGTCCGCACGTATTCACACTTTCGCACCCTCTTCCGACTGCACATCACTGGCCAACAGTTTCCTCGGGCCTATCTCATCACCTTTATAACTCTACGATCACATTGGTGTGGACTGCTATATAGTTTGTCACCAGATGCAGTATGGGATTAGAAAACAACGCATGAACCGATAACGGTGATGACGTATGGGAGAAAAAATTCACAGACTGCACGGACTTAGCCAAAAGTATTCTTATCAAAAAAGGTGACAGCGAGAGTTTCTTGCGTCCTACGACTGGCCAGTCGTTGTTCCCGATCCAGTGACCAATCGCAACCATCAGAAATAAGGAATTTATGAAATGCGAACAACAATATTCATAGCATGAGACGGTACCGTGATTTGTCCAGAAAAATCGCCAAAAGCGCATATTTGGGTGTGGGTTTGATTGGGTTTAAGTCAACCAAAATTCTCAATAACCCCTCAATAGACATCACATTTCCCGTGACGAAATCAAAGAAACCAACGTGACACAGAACTTCAAAGCACAATGTCATACACCAAAATCAACAGCACATTTGTTGTATCTGATCACTATTCACTGGTAAATTTAGCTGAGCGTTTGCAAATTCATCATAAAATGAAACCAATTTCGGAGTGGCCACTTCAAGAAATTGTGGACTGGAATAGAATTTTCTGCTCTGGCAAGGACATTGCAAATCTGATGAAGTTTAGTGCTTCTTGACAGAACAATCCAGTTGATATCACTAATGTGAACATACAAGCTATCAGCGCATTTGAGTAGTGTCCAGCTGAGAGACGTACCAAACCAAAATTTAAGTAAGTTCACCATAACATAACAAACGGTTTCCATCCCTCATAATTGTAATCCGACTAAATGAGTCATTTCAGTTATGATACAAGCACCGGAGAAATTGTTCGTACGGAGGAACATGAAGCAAGAAGCAGATATTCACATATTTTACAAGGTACATATGTAGGTCGTGAAATCCATTAAAAACCAGTTCACTACACTCTCCAAGAGATCGTTTGACAGGCCAGTCAATCGTATGAAGAAATCAGGGTTGAGCACTGTGTATGCCTGTTCCAGTGCTCTCACACATACACTGAGAGGAATTTATTGGAAATGAAAGTATGTTCGAGTTGAGGCTTGGTAAGCCTACACAATTGCTTCAACACCTTTTCGTGCAATCATATTTTTTGCACACAGGGACGGCCACGTGATTACGACATAGAGAGCCTGAGCCGCAGGTTCCACGGACGGACAACACGCAGCTAATATGGTGAGAAATATGTAAAGCCAGGCGACGAGTAACGACAAAGGCCATGCTCCGAAAACAAGAGCAATAAACCACAATATAGCCCAACCGATGTTTACTCCACTGAGCGCCATCTGGAATTGTGATAAATAGCCGAATGGTGAAAGTTGTGAGTTTATGTATCCGAAGTTTGTTCTTCTACCATTTGATTGGCAGTCACGGTGGTCACGTGTTGCTCGTCTGATGAACAACTAAATTTAACCGCTCTTGTTGTGTATGTGTACTTAGGTCTGTAATTTTCGTCTATTTGAAACAGTCTTCTAGTCTTTCGTAATTGATATACATGTTTTTATACAGACGTGGAATAACACTATCAATTCAAAACCAGTCGTCACTTACTACACGTTACAAACGTGAACGCACTCCAACTTTTATTGGTTTATTACTACTGGAAAATTTCGGAAAAATGCTAGTTGTGATCAGCCTTCATTAAAGTTGGCGACTATCCTCACACTACAAATTTCAACTCTGAATCACGAAAGGTTGAGCCGTGAAGCGTGTACTTACCATTGAAAGCGTTGATGGCATTCTGATTTAGCTCACAGAAATATGTTTCTGGTGAGTAGCGTAGCAGGTACATTGATCTCCAGGAAATTCAAATGTGAAATGAACCTCAGCTACGGCTGAGTTTGAACTATTAAAAGGGACGGTTTGGACGTTTTGGACTGTATGAGCTATTATCAACATCTCTCACCTAAAGAGCCAGATATCCGTGGAAAAAAGTGATTTAGAGAAATTAAATTATTAGTAGAGTGTGTCCAGAGGAAGGAGAGTATCTGATGAAACGTTTAAACATTTTTCATTTGAGTATTTTCCGGTCCGGTGTAATTAATTCGGTAGGCGTACGTTGACTTAACGTGACAACTGTAGTGTACACACAATTCAGAGGACAAAACTGTGGCTAATGAAACAAAAGATTTGGTTGCGTGACTGACAGTTCAAGGGGTACACTACTCAAATACCGACCTTACCAATCAACACAGCCAGTGAAAAATATCAGGTAGACTTAAGAAGTTGCGCAGTACTATGATAAGACTTTGTTTCGCAATTGGTAAAGAAAACTACCTCAAAGACCTTAGATATCACGTGTCTTTTTAACTGTTGTCCAGTCATTTTAAATCTGTTTTGATATAATTCAGTAGAGTGCAAGGTTCTATGATATAAGCTTATTCAGAATAGCATTTGTCGCTTCTTATTTGCCATAAAAGCCTAGAAACACGATGGACTGACAGTGGGATAAAAGATCGCTTGAAAAAGCGCAAATTTTCAGTTTTAAGACAAGCAAGTCAGAGTCTTTGTCCTAAGAAAAAACGTGACTGACCTCGCTAGTCGCTTTCAGAACAAATCAAAAGACGATTGCAAGGAATCACCTTGTCAGGGCGAAAACGTTCACGCTAAGAGAAGAAAATACTACGAGTATATATATATATATGTATGATGGATCCCAGTGTGATTTTGAAACGTTATAATCAATCGTTTACTACTCAGTGCATGCCACTTTTAAGTACTTCATATATATATATATATATACATACGGGATGTGGTGAACTGAAATTATTCTCGGATCAAAAGGTTGAAGGACAGTTACCAAAGATAGTAGTCAAGGTCGCCAAGCTACCAGTGGGCGCGGCATATTAAGAGTCTGTTAAGCAATCACACAGTGCAGGCCACATCTAGACGGATCTTAGAAATCCTGTCCATCCTGATTGAACAATGTTGTGTTCTCTGGGGGGGACGGCGTTTTTGGAGAAAAATGCACATCCCTGACATACTTTTCCTTGCAAAATACTGTTGGTTTAAACGAAATTGTGGTAAAAACAAACAAGGAACATGTGGTGTTAGTAGGCACTGATGGTTATTTATGAGTGGTAGTAGTAGTAGTGTAATTCAGACCGCGGAATGTCAACTGGGATGTCTTTCACTTATCCATTATTCTCGACAGTGGAACAAATGGCAAATCATCTGATACTAGCCGTCCTCACATTCTGAGCAATCCAGTGACACTTGCAGTTTATAAGTGTGTTGTATAAAGCAAGACAGGGAGATAAGTGGATTTCAAATACATGGCCATACAGGATTAAACTCAGCGGGCAACACTCGAATTACTTGCCTTAGCTGTTACACTTTCTTCCACTAATAAACAGAAATCGAACAACACTTTTGCAGTTGGTCCGCAAACGAGTGACCATTCAGTAATGTCCCAGAAGGCGTTGAGGAAAGTGTCTGCCCACAGTTGGCTCCAGTGACCACTAGCGAATTGGTGGATAGTTATCAGCACCACGCATGTCAGAGAATCGAGCCCACAACGCGTGAATGAACGGCAGTTCGTGATCAAAGCACTTATCCACTAGACAACAGGGTCGAGATTACCCGGAGTGACAAAATCTTTCTAAATCCACTGTAGGCTATGGTGGATGCATGCTACTTTGCAGGCCAAACACAAAATTGCCGAATTATTTTAGCCTATAAACCAAAGAAGGTGTAATAGCTGCAGAAAGTGAATCACTTAACTTCCTGCAACGCGAATGACCGTGACCCCATGGTCTAGCCGATAAGCGATTTGGCTACGAATTGCCACTCATTCACGGGCTGTGGGTTCGATCCTCCGGGTTGCATGGTGCTAATGAGGCCCGACCCGGTCGAAATAACCACCCGGCGCTTTGCGGGTGGTCATGCTGACTAACTGCCCGCAGCCATCCTGTAGTACCGGGATCGTGTGGAAGTGGTTCGGCTGGTTTGCAGCAACTGAGATGACTGTGGAAATTCCCGGAGGAAGTGGGTCATGACTGTTTTTTCTGATGTTGTTCTACATCCCCACAGTGAATCAAAGCAATCGGCTCAGACTCGCGCAACGGTGCACAGAGTGGACATGAACATGCCACACATAAAGTCTGCTGTGTTGGTGCTCGTGAACCTTCACCACTTGGTCATCTAACTGAGCCAGGTCAGTGAGTACTTGCTCTACGTAACTAGGGTATGCTCATGTGAGCTACCGAAGGGATATACTTTTACCTGGGGCTATCGCGCCAGTGTGTTTCGCATTTCGTTATTCATTGGTGTTTGCTAAATTTATCCGGACAATCGGAACTCTTGCTGTGTGACACGGGGGGAAACGTAAGAACGATGCATCCGTGCACGCTGCTTGCACGACTGTGCGAGTGTGATTTGCTTAGTTTGGATCGATATGGGGATATAAATCAACATCAAAAAAATCCATTGAAATATCCTAAACTGACATGATTAATTGCACAAAAAGTGACATCGCGACATCTTAAAATGATAAGAGCATAACGGCTTGAGTGGAAACATTCATTATCCCTAGATGGTCAACTAGACTACCGCCATTCATTCCTAACCGGTTAGTAAATTACATTACAGGCATTGAAAAGCGACCAAATATACTCG
Organism: Paragonimus westermani; assembly: GCA_008508345.1. Taxonomy (NCBI): domain Eukaryota; kingdom Metazoa; phylum Platyhelminthes; class Trematoda; order Plagiorchiida; family Troglotrematidae; genus Paragonimus; species Paragonimus westermani. Next base: position 46,175 of record QNGE01004222.1, read on the forward strand.
AGCTGGACATCCTATGTTCAACTCGTATTAAGTGTATTTGGGTGGACCGCACGTAGGTCAATGCAAATCTCGTTAACTAAGTCAGTCAACCACAGTCANCCCGGTCGAAATAACCACCCGGCGCTTTGCGGGTGGTCATGCTGACTAACTGCCCGCAGCCATCCTGTAGTACCGGGATCGTGTGGAAGTGGTTCGGCTGGTTTGCAGCAACTGAGATGACTGTGGAAATTCCCGGAGGAAGTGGGTCATGACTGTTTTTTCTGATGTTGTTCTACATCCCCACAGTGAATCAAAGCAATCGGCTCAGACTCGCGCAACGGTGCACAGAGTGGACATGAACATGCCACACATAAAGTCTGCTGTGTTGGTGCTCGTGAACCTTCACCACTTGGTCATCTAACTGAGCCAGGTCAGTGAGTACTTGCTCTACGTAACTAGGGTATGCTCATGTGAGCTACCGAAGGGATATACTTTTACCTGGGGCTATCGCGCCAGTGTGTTTCGCATTTCGTTATTCATTGGTGTTTGCTAAATTTATCCGGACAATCGGAACTCTTGCTGTGTGACACGGGGGGAAACGTAAGAACGATGCATCCGTGCACGCTGCTTGCACGACTGTGCGAGTGTGATTTGCTTAGTTTGGATCGATATGGGGATATAAATCAACATCAAAAAAATCCATTGAAATATCCTAAACTGACATGATTAATTGCACAAAAAGTGACATCGCGACATCTTAAAATGATAAGAGCATAACGGCTTGAGTGGAAACATTCATTATCCCTAGATGGTCAACTAGACTACCGCCATTCATTCCTAACCGGTTAGTAAATTACATTACAGGCATTGAAAAGCGACCAAATATACTCGAGCTGGACATCCTATGTTCAACTCGTATTAAGTGTATTTGGGTGGACCGCACGTAGGTCAATGCAAATCTCGTTAACTAAGTCAGTCAACCACAGTCAATGTCTAAGAGATCAAAGGATTAATGAAGTTCATACATACACACCAGGTTTTATAGTGTATTCATCCACATCATGACTCACACTTTTTCTTCTCCGTCAGTAATGCTGAGCGGACACTAAAAATATGTGAAAATATTTGAATAAACAAAAACGATGAAAAGTTACGGGACGGAGGTGGCATCACGCAAATGACAGTGATAAATTAGTATGTTCCAGATAGTCTCAATCCAGCGGTAGGGATGATCAAACCTTTCTCAGTATGGCAGTCAAGATTATTATAATGCCTAATCACTGAATGACTGTCTGAAAGTTTCTGCAGTGACTGCAGTGAACAGGCCACGATAGGAAGGACTCACAGTATGAAAGGTAAAATTGTAATATACACACTGCGAACTTGGTGAAACCAGAGTCGTCTAGTCAATACGTGATAGCTCGTGACGTTCAATTCGTAGTAAACTCGTCTAATGTAGACTAACTGGTGGTATCGAAAATCTCCCAATTACATTTCCACCTCAGGCGTAGTACGTCTCCATGCAGTGTGTCATCGCCGGATGCACTCACGTGTTATCTATCGTTACCCTCCGAAAGGCTTGTTCTTCCATTTCAAATCTACCAGAGAATTAACGCTCATTCTCATTTGGCTTCTCAAAGTTTGACTGGCTTTTGTTTGCTCGTTTTCTTCGGTGGGTCTCGTCATCTTCTATCTGTCTGCCATGTGTCTGTTGTTCTTTCTTACTTTTGCGTGCAATACTAACCGTTCTGTTTTGGGTGACCATTTATGTGATCCAGTCCATTTTGGCAATGGCCAGTAGAGATTGTGGTCTACGGAGTTGGTGGCAGCTATGTAGTCATTGTACTGTCGTGTGAGTTTGAGTGGGTGTGGGTCAGGAGAGGTTCATTGTCCGTGCAAGGGTCTTCTGGGCGCAGAGGTCTGAGTCGCGCGATTAGAGTCTGATGACATTTGGAAACAATCAACTTCCAGAATTTCCCCCATCTTGGGCCGATTTGTTAAATTTTCCTAGCCCACCTGAAAAGCGTCTTTCTTGCTAGCAGAACGTTCAGAGTTGGTCAGATGAGCGATGACCTAGCTGGAAACTGTTTTAATCACGCCTCTGCCCAATCGCACAGGGTGATGTTGAAGTACCCTGTCAGACAATCAGTTTGTGGTAAGACCAATGTACGATGCTGAACATGAGCACCCGAATTGTTTTGTAAACCATGGAAATTTATCTTAGAGTAATTATATGATAACAGAAGTCGAACGGAAAATGAAGCACAGTTGGACTTCAAGATAGGTTGGTTCGACCGACTTTTGAGCATTCTCGTGGCAAATTTAGCCACTGTGTTTCGTTTGGAAAAAAATGACCGATAATAACAAAGATCTTTTTCACATCGGGCTTCGGTTCGTTCAGGAACGTCACTTCTTGAATTCAGTGTGCGGAACAGATGTTCTATACCAACGCTTTTTGGAAACTTTCATTTCAGTCTGTGATGTCGCATTGGTACCGATGTTTGTCTCCCGTCTCCTCAGACATATATCGCCTTATCTTTCGTGTGGAAATTTAACCACCCCTATCCAGAAGATATCAAACTGTCAGTTTGGAACAATGATAGGGTACCTGTTGTCAAACATGCAGTTCAAAAACCACAGTGACCAATTTTTTACTTACTCTGCCTTCATATTTAACCTAGTGCAGTTAGCCTGATGACCAGTCTCAGAAAACAAAGTTTGTTCGCTTGTTCTTAGATAAGAACACCTGATAACACCGTCTGACTTATTACACTGTGTTTTCTCATAGCTGCGTTCCAAATGCTGATCTTCTGGTTCGGAAAACACGTTGCTTTGACTCATCAGAAAACATGTTTTGCCATAATAATCGGGAATGGTCCAATAACTTTTGCTGACCATAGTCACACATTACAATCTGTTCTTTCGGATACGGCGTGCTTTGATTGTCACTTTTTAACGGCTAGTGTTGTCGAAATTCCACGATAAATATCACATCGCTCTTAGTTTTTGATCAGTAAGCTCCTTACTTCAGAAGCTTGTATGCTCTGAAAAAGCTGAGATGCGCTGTTCCTTGGAATGTTATCACTAGACTGGTTCTGAGCGCTTCCGAATTGACTGGTACTCACTTGGCTGCAGCGTTCACTTTCCGGAAATGGATCCCTGCACAGCTTGTTTAAAGCCGCTTCTGCTATGAACAGAACACTAAACTTATTTAAGCTCCTCTATATCTTGGAGAATTACGCCTTCCTATATGGAACCTATCATCCCCAAGAATCCTAAATCCTGACCTTTCGATTTCACCAGCGTTCCCGAATTTTGCTGCGGAATCAAACCGTTCACTTCGGACGTAATATCTGCGTATTCGTTCTCTATGTTGCTTGATGGCAATAATTCACCGACCTGCATTTTATTCCCCAGCAGAATTGTATTCTCGTGAATTATACGTCCAAAATGCTGAGATTTCTTTGCCTGCATCCACTATATAGGCATGTGGTCATGTTTTTGGTATAAAAACGCTCACCCAGCAAGTACTGTCTTCAGTTATCAAACGTCTAACTCAACCTTGAACATACACTCTTGATTTTCGAGTATATTTCTGTTCTGTGGGAGTTAACATCCTGTTAGCATATTCACTGACAAGTATTTATTCTGGTAATAGCCCCACTATCTTAGTCGCTGATATCCGTATACATAACGTAGGCAAATTCAACGTCACTTGTTACTCGTTCCTTCTTCCTTCACTCAGAATAAGAGCCTTTTGCACCCCATTCACCCTTATGAGGCTCTTGTTCATTTAGAGTTTGTCATGCAATGGCAATGTGTCCAAGTTTGAATCTTGCGAAAACCGAATGTAGTAGCCTTTGTGGCTCGTGAAACTTTTGTGTAGTCTTTGCTGTTGGAAATTTTGTCGTATCACAACTCCCTTTCCTCTTCCCCCATTTTATGTTCTCAGGAAAACATCGATTTTCTTGCCAGTTGGGTCTTTGGTATGTTTATACTCAAACCTGCCTCACGAGTACGTTTTAACAAATATCCGAGGTGTACGCAAGTTCCTACTGTAACCAAGTATACGCTACACTATTGTTTTCATGGTCACTTACATTGTTCAGTTACTTCAGCAAATCCATCATCAAAAACGCATCAAGCGTATGTGATAGACCGAGTGGTCTATGCTTGACTGGACATTGTTCTGTTCTCACTACAAATGTCTTCTGCACTCGAACTTCTAGTATACTTACCACTTACAAAATCTGAGCTTAAGTCGTTTGTATTGTATTGATCTAATGACGTAGCTTGCCAAAATACCAACTACTGACAACAGCGAAAAGAATGCACTCACTTTTTCTTCGTTCGACCGATGGGACTCAGCTCAGAAGGGAGACTTTCAATCGACTCTCTGTTCCAACAAAACTGGCGAATTGTAAAGTCTATTTGCCTCTCTGGTCAGATCGTCCTTCAGTATACCAAACAGTGATTACCCCTCGTCCTGCTTGTGATCTAAGAGGTTCTTGTTCGTTTCAGTTACAAAATCCACAAGAAATACCATTGGTTGTACATGGCTCTGCGAAGTTGTTGATCAGGAACATCATGGGACATTTACTTCGTGGTTATATTTAAATTTGTGCTTGAGTGATCTAAGTTCATCTGCTACCGGCTACGTACAACAGTCCACCGTTATTGTTCAGCGTTTCTTCTTACATAATCATCATAGTCTGACAATTTTCCGGGAAGTCAGTCTCAACAAAAATCTGGATGGTTTCCAAGGCAATCACAAAGCGAGGTCCTAGGGAACAAACACTAATTCACATTAAACATTACACCACACATTTTGTTCGTAAATTGAACAAGACAAACTCTGTAGCTACCAAACAGCAAGATTCATCCTGTCCCTCGCTTCCATACATGATGACCGAAATTGTTTCACCCTTGTTTGTTCAGCACGTCCCTCCTGCCATGTCTTCTTATACCGGAGTTTGGGTCGTGCCTCTAAAAAATTGATTCACTTCTACTGATCCCGGTAAAGCAAGCGACAAATGGCGAAGCGTTTTGGTCACTAAGGTACTGCTCTGCAGGAAGTACTCATGTTTCCAGTGTTCACTCGTCCCTCGGTTGACAAGACCTCCAAGTTTCGCCTGGTTATGTTTCATCTCCTTAAATGTTGTGACGTTCCCTGTGAACAAGTTTATCTTGCATTTCGAGTGTTCCTACTTTGCACCACCTAGTTGGTTCCCCACTATCGTCACAGCCGTCAGAGGTGACAGTGGTTGATTGGTTGGTTTGATAGTATCCACTTGAATGATCAGCTGCTCCAGACGAACCTGATCTTTCGGCGGCGAAGGTAGAAACTGGGCAGCTGATCTTTGGATGCTTAGTACATTTGAGAAAGTATTGCACCAAGCAAGTTGTGGATGTTAACTGAAAAACGCACACAGTAGGTCCCTCTCCAAACCGGTCCTAGAACTAGTAGATGGACTAGTAAAGCTGTTCTGGTTATTTTCTCCGGCGACCGTTCCCAACTTTACGAGGCCTATTTATGCCACATCCAACACCGCATCTGTAGAGTAGCCATCTTTCTGCCACTGGTCTTGACCCCAATCATTTCAGCGCCCTTTCTTTATTTATGAGAGGATACGCGTGGTAAGCAAACTTGTTTTCAGCGATTTGGCACCCGGTTGAATACAACCCATGTATTTGCGTTCGCCGGGAGTAGTACATCACTGGGATAGGGGTTGGTAATCAATAATGTCAATTTAGTCGGACTCATGAGGCTTACTCATGTGGCAACATTCACGTGGGTTGTAAACGTCTTTGAAAAAATCGGCACTCCTACGTAACAGATCGATTCGGGAGTATTGAGGCATGACCGCAGAAGGTTCATTGGTTTGACCACACGCATCTGTAAGCATAAAGGGGTTGGGCGTGTGCGGATTGCAATGGCTTTGACGATGGCTGGTAAACGAAATTTGACCCACTTCGATTGCGTTCTACAGAATAGATAGTCCAACTTGAACGAATCGGCTGAGTTTAGTCGACCAAGTGCACAACGCGGTTGCTAAATGTAAGCTGTTTTTCTTCTTCTCGAGTGTCATTCGAGTACATTTTCACGACTCCATCCAATAAATTTTGGGTTAAATTCTTTCGTCTTGGAGCTAAAAAACTAGTAGAATTGGCATTCTGTCCTGACTGACTTGCTTCACAGTATACTCTGCGTTATATTTTGCTATCTACACGACCTGACATGAACATGTCTAAAGACGTTATGCCTACAGATGATTCGGGTTCCAAAATAAGGCGGATACTTTATAGACACAGTTAAAGTGTACCAGTGTTTCACTGAAGTTTTCAGACTGGTCTACCTTGCAGATTTTGTCGTCTACATAACGTTCGTAAGAAGCAAATGGACTAGTGTACTCTATTGATCAGCAATGTTCAAGTTTTTGCGTAAAAAATATTGGCTGATAAAGAGTCTCACGGTAACCACAATGCTACTCCGTCCTTTGGGGATGTAGCTTATTGGATAATCTAAGCTGAATGTTGTAAGTGTGGCGATACAATTCCTTCAGAACTGTTCCCACACCATCTCCTTCCAAAGACTGTGGCTTGGGGTCCTTTACCCGTCATTTGATTGTGGCACTAATTATTATTTCCAAAAGACTGGTGTCACCAAAAGCAACCTACTATGGAAACCGATATGACTTACGCAGCCGTAACATTCATTTACATACAATGATTGTTTCGGCTCACATACCACTGAATAGCATTCGTCTGGGGACTTGCTTCGGTGCACTGCGTCAGTCCTTAGTGCACCGCGCACAAGGTGATTGGCTGTTTTGCTGTTAGCTCCCGCGAATCAGTTGAGTATCCCTCATTGTGTCCGTTCAGACTTCTCACCACACAGATGTTATGAGTAAGCTGTTATGTGTACATCTAGTCGGACGCTGGAATGGTTGCTCAGTCAGCTGATTTCACTCATCATCCTAGGGCGTTATGATTTTTTGAGCTACGGTATAGCCCAAGTGGTAGACCACTGTACATTAGACCATCGTGGTGAGATACATTAAATAATTTAGTTCGAACAGTACACGATTGAGGGTGAACCCTGTGTTGCGTATCAAGAAAAGAATGACCAATGTGTGGAAAAAATGTCTTCTATGTTGAGATGGGAGGGATTTCTAAGAGCAGAATAGGTATATGGATTTAACCATCGATACTCATTCTGATAAGAATCGAAAAATTGATACTGATTATGCTAATGTTAGAAAACGGAGATTCTTACATCCGTCTGACACTCACCGTCGATAGTGTGAATCAGGCAAATGAAATGGGACGCTTATGCCTCTTCAGTTTATCTTGTCACATCTTGAGAATACAATTCGCTGGAGTTGAATCAGCCATAGTCCTCATTATCCTTTAATATGCTTGGAGAACTTTGGTCTTTCATGCTATCTGTTTGATGGTTAGAGTGTTTAATTTATCAGTCCAGTCGAGGAAGTGTTAAGGTAAACTGTCCACAAAATGGATTTCGCAGTCACTTTTTCTACAGACTGAACTACAAGATAAAAGGAAACAGTTCACTTTTGGTTGGTACCTCTGTTCTATTTTCAAAACATTTTTTTAAACAGATCATGAACGAGTAATTCAGATTCATATGCTTCTGTGAAGTTAGCATATAATATTGATTTTTCTCAAACGGATACCTCTCAATGATCTTTGAAAACCACATTAAGCTGTTCAGAAACATTATTTAGCACCATCTTGTGTTTTATGCTGATTGACATATCACACGAGTCTTCTCCGATCTTACATTAAACACTCAGATTACGTGACTTGAATAATTGATTCGACGGTTCCAGATGACCAGACTGGTGGTGCTCAATCACACACCAGACGTAATCAGCCAGATGGATTGATGTCGTCATCGTGTCCAACATAACGTTAGTTAGAAATTGCGTTCAGATGAGTTGTTATAAATGCTGAACGTGTTTTATAATACAGAACACCACTGTAACCATAAAGTAGATTATACAGTGTAGTAGAAACACGGAGCTATTCTATCCGTCTTCTTATAGGTTAAACACGAATTATTTTCAACTTATATCAATGAGCTACCCACAAGCAATAATGAACCTTCCTGTGAAAGTTAACTCCCTTGATCGGCATTTATCAATCAGGCTGAACATAGTGCGGTATACGATTGTTGGACAACAGGTGGATTCGTTTGTGAGAAGTGTATTGCGTACATTCTAGAACTGGGGCACACATTTCAACGCCAGAAGAGACCACTGGAATAGTGCGTAGGCACTATGGGAAACGTGTCATCAATGTGAACGACAATGTACAGCCACCCAGTATATGTGAATACATATGCCTCGCGCAAATGAGAGTACGCGTTTGTTGTCGTATGTTTTAACTTAACCCGTGAGGAGTTTCCTGCAATAAACGACTTCGTATGCTAAGCGTCCTTTGTGGCCACAACATTATTATAACTGATGAGTAGATTTGGGTTCTGTTTCTCATTTCAAAGACTACTGATGAGAGTCATCTCTGTTTATAAGCGAAGGTTGCCAGTAGCGTACTTTGCAGAGGGACCTGAACACAAAATACAGGGGAGCATATGCACGTCCTAATGAATGTAGGTAATCAATTTAGTCTGCTTCATACTTTGTTCACAAAATCGGTTCTACAGAATTGAAACAACTATTACCAGCATAATCGCAGGAGCAATACAATGTAGCGAGAAGGCGTTCAATGAAGCACAATCTTTATTGTCCAATACGCTAGTCCTCATGCCACACGCACGCTCGCGTTTATTAGTCATCATTCCGGACCACAACACCCCCAGGTTTCCGTTCACGCATGGTGTGCACTTCTGCCCGGATTATGTGAGTGATCGGCGCAGTCTATCGGGGGGTTTTCTGCCTGCCATTTTTCGTCCGTTGGTCCGATTTCGTTGAGCGATGGCTCTTCCGGTTGCTCTTGTTCTCCTCCATCTACCTCCGCTGGCTTCTGAACGTAGTCCACGATCGCTTTACGATATTTCTGCGAATGTTGGAATAATTGCGCATCCGATCTCCTCGTCCCTTCCCTTTTCCCTGCCATGTCTCGCCCGTTGGTCCGATCCAGTCGAGCGGTGACTCATCCGGTCGCTCCCACCGTCCCCGGTCCGCTCGTTGTGGGGTTTTGGATGTGCCTCTCCCGTGTCGAGGTATTCCACCGAGTGTTGGAATACCCACACCTCCGGCCTGAGTATCCACCACACTCATCCCGTCTTTAAGTAGCTTGCCGCGATTGTGCCAGGGTGCCAAGTGTACACCACTGATCCATCGCCCACGAGGACCTTGGTTGATTTAGAAACTCGTATTCTTGCAGGTCGTGATGGTAAATGGTCCAATCCACCGCCTTCTGAACTTCCCTGCGCTGGGTCCGGATGTTTCTGGTCGGCTGTAGTCTCTTACTTTCACCTGGTCTCCGTTCCTGAACGGGCGCTATTTATGTGTGTTGTACCTTACGTCATATCTTTGCTTATTTCGGCGTTGTCTTTCTGTTGTCCGTTCAAGAGCACTGTGCTCCAGTTTCCGTCGTTCTTGCGGCAATAATTGCTCCTCTCCGATTCTGCACACGCAAACATTCAAGAGAATCCTTGGCTCCCTTCCGTATGTCAGACCAAATGGGGAGCTCTCAGTCGTTGCATGCTTTTTCGTGCGATACCTGAACAAAACATCCGGTGGTCCTTCTTCCCCGTCATTGCCTCTACTGTTGAGCCATTCCTTCATCGTACGATTGAATCGCTCCGTCAATCCGTTCGTTTGTGGATGGTACGGCGATGTTCTCAAGCGCTGAACTCCCCAGTTCCTCAGCATCTCCTGAAACTGTTGGCCTTCAAAACACGGGCCCTGATCCGTGATAACTCTGTGCGGTACTCCAAAGCGAGCCAGGACGTTGTTCATGAAGGCGTGTGCCACCGTTCCGCTCGTTTGATCTGCCATTGGAATGGCTTCCATCCATCGTGTGAAATGATCAATCATGACAACTATGTAGCGATTTCCATTCGAACTTGTTGGGAGCGGACCAAAAATGTCTATACCCCAGGTGTGGGAGGCTTTCTCTGTTACGATCGATTGCATGGGCGGTGTTGTCGTCATTGTCTCTCGGTTCTGTTGGCAACTGGGGCAGGCTCGATTGAAATCAATCACATCGCATCGTGGGCCAAAATACCCTCCGCCGCAGTAGGTCGTACACACGTTCTCGCCCCATGTGAACACCTGTGTGCACCAGCCGAATCACACGTTCCCTCTGGTCTGATGGAATAAACGGCAATCTTCTAGGTCGAAGTTCCCTCTGCACCTCCACATCGACGACGAGTTGGCCGTTCTCCGGATGTGGCCGGTCCCAAATATATAACAGTTCGTTCAGTCCTGAATTCAACCTCTCGGGTTTGGTCCATGCCAGTAGATGCTCACATATTTCGCGTACTTGAGGGTCTCGCTGCTGATTGGCCAAGACATCTTTATCGGCAACCAATACTGTGTTCACGAGTATGGCTTCAGTTGGCAGCTCACTTTCCTGTATCGGTCGCGACAATGCATCGGGTATCTCACTGGTTGTGCCGTTTACATGTCTGATGGTAAAGTTGAACTCTTGCAGCCGAAGTGTCCAGCGCGCCAGTCGTCCACGGGGATCCTTCGCCGTCTTCAGCCAGATCAGAGGTTTGTGGTCGATCTCGACATGGAAGGTGGTCGCTATCAGATAGGTCCTCCATTTCTCCAGCGCCCAGACGATAGAATAGTGAATCAGCTAGCGGGGTGGAGCGATACCATGAATATGACGCAGACACAACTTCAGGATCCGAACTTCAGAGCTTACAATGAGACCATTGCGTTATAACTGCCCGTTTTCTAACTCTTCAACCCACTTCATCTAATGTGCAGACAACGGAAGAAAATCATGGGCTTTTATGTAAACACAATACTATACTGTCAAAACGTTAGTCTAGCCCCTTAAGCCATGACCTACTTTGAGGATTTTTGCAAAGGAAGGATGGACAATCTGAAAGTCAGCTGGAGTAAAATATATATAATCTTTTAACTTATATTGCTTTCGCTAAACAAAATGACATATAGGGGTGACAAATAATGAGGCTGCTAAGTAATTTCTAGTGGTTTTTTTCAATGTACGTCTTTTACTCGGCTGAGCTGTTCTACTGAATCTGATCCGACAGTGGTTACTGGCAAAACAATATTGATCGAAACGACACAAAGCTGAACGTTAACTGTTTAATGCGCAGTGCTTTTAGGCACTTGAGAGAGCCATCCAATCACTGCTGCAACAGATATGTTTTATGCTGTTTACTCTCAGTTTCGCTGGACTAGCAATTACTGAAAATAGTCGGACACATTTTGTCGTGTTCACTTGTCTTATTTTTGGGTTCATAGAGAGTCAGTTTTTGCAAACAGCTGTTTTGGGCATTGTTCGTCAACCTTCTACAACCAGTTAGGGTGAATGAGAGATACAGATGAAGTTTATAACCAACCAAATGGGTCAATAAATGTCACACAAGTGCTGTGGATCACAGTCTAATCAAGAAGGGTGAGAGTGCTGGTGAATGCGTTGGTGTCATATGCGCCTGCCATGAGACACGCACTCATCGGTGTCAAATGGCTCACGCTTGCTGAAGCATCAGGTGGCTGTGGAATAATTGGCTAAGGGAGGTGAAGATTTTGTACAGGCTGCTTTTTGGCGCACAGACAGGATTTGTGGAGTCTGATGGCAGTAACCTCTGCCGCTGGTGACAACCGCACTTTGACAGTTTTGGAATGGGCTCGACGAACCTCGTAGATGACGCGAAAATCTTCATCCGGATGTATTTGATGCCTAGTGTGAGTTAATTGTTAGTAGTAGGAGTTTGGAGATTTAGGTCATTTCAACCTGAACACCACGAATACTTGATCGCAGCCTTCGCATTCAGATGAACGTTTCGACTAGCCCGTTTTGAAAGGAAGCACAGAGTTCGAGTTCAGCTCATATTAGAGCCCATCAGTAGTGCATATCCTTGTCCGGATCGGAGTTTGCACTCTGACCCCCGTGCTTGTGATACTAGCGTGTTGGGAACGAAGCCAATAACCTCAAAACAGGCATGACCGAATGATCAGATCCGAATGATCAACAATAACTTTGTGGGAATTGCGTTCAGCCCCCCCCCCAGTCATTTCGAAAGTAGAATGAACAGAATCGTTTTGTTCTATCCTATCGATGTTTCCGTGACCCGGACTTCTCAGTTAGGCTTAAGTTACTGTCTTCATTGAACCAAGTGAGCATGGTTTCGACCAGTGGTTGCTGATCTGAAAACACTCCGACCCAGAAGGTAATGGCGTTGCTAACCGTTCATCTCATGGCTCCAGTGTTGACCTAGAAATGCAGTTCACGAAAACTCGACTGCGCCATCGTTCGATGTTTAACCATGTCGTTCTGACCTACGGGCCGATCCACTGCACAAGATCGCCAATCGGAGGCAATTGTTTCCCCGGCATGCAATGAACTTTAAGAACCGTCTGGTCGACCGTAGTGCGGCGAACCTGTGCGATCCGATAAACACTGAATTCATATGCGTAATTCTATTTATGGATGAAGCATGTGAGTTCAAATATCACCAAAACATTACTCTGCTCATACAATGAAAGTAGTATAGTTTTAATTCAAAAGTGGATACAGGCTTGCATTCATCGTTGAATGGCGCATGTGCATTTACTCAACTTCCAACGTTTTGAAATCTGTCACGAACACTTACACTCAAGGCTGTCTAGTGTAGCCCTCGTAAAATATGTAACTCCATGAAAAGTGTCCATCCTACCGTTTCCTGACCCCAATGTATGTACTTCTTAGGACTGCTTGATCTAAAAGTGCGACACCGCGAACGGCAGCGCATCTCAGTGTTCCCACGTTCAATGATGATACGTCTCACATTTTCCATTTCCTTACAGGTGCACACACCTTTACAATGTAGCGCTTAGTTTGCGGTCCAGAAGGCGGTCGGAAACTGGCGGCTTGGATTAGTTAGCCAAATTTGTAAGCGTTTGTTCGTTGATTGCTCCTTGAAGTAGCCTCCTTTGAGAGTTAGATAAATGTGCATCACTGTGACCTAATCGAGGTAAGTTGGATGGAGGCAGCCCCACTTCCGGTCCATCGCAGATTTAAGTGACAAACGTACTAGGTATTTGTGAGCTATCTAGACTTATTTGCTTATTGATCTCTTGTACAATACTGTCGAATGAAGAAAAGCTGCAGATTTTGAAATACTATCAGAGTCACACGCTACGCAAAGTTCTGTAGCCGAGTCTATGCAGCACCGTGAAAAGCGGTCCAAAGTGTCACATCGAATACGGTTGCTACCAGGGAACACGTTGAAGATGCGTCATCACAACGTTGAATGAAACAAATACATGTTGTGGTCAGCGAAATTATTTGAGTAAATGCATGAAGGACATAGCGAAATACTTGTCGTTAGGAGTGTTATTTGTGAAAAACAATACACTTCGGTAACACATTTAAAGCGCGGGAGTTTAAACTATATAATTGGTGGTTCTTTTTCTGGAGAGCAACCTGTTGTTTGAATCTATATGTTTGATCGTTCAAATTAGTGTTCCACGAACCTGTAGCAAAATGAAAGATGTATCACGGGGTGTAGCTGATAGTTTTCATGTCCAACGTACCCAAGCTGCCACTGGATTACCACGACTTTCGACTGGACTGCGGTGTACCATTTCAGTTTACAGGAGAAGTCGTTGGTAACAAATTACGTGAAAACACCGAGGTCGGAGGTATTCTGTTGCAGCGCAAATGATTACCCCATGGTTATCGAGTAGCACAATAATCCACTGCGATTCTATCATATAAATGTTATACACCTTCCGTGTCTGTACTAACACCCCCAAGACGTCTGAGTGACTTGATCAATAATTACCATCTAGTAATCCGAGGCAAACTGTGGACTGAGCATAAAGTGGTATAGAATCCCGTAGCTTTTTATTCAGCACCACTTCCTACCAAACTAACCTTGAGTTCCCTAGTGTATTAGGCCAATCTTTTGACCTCCAACCTCCATTTCCATTTTGCAACCCTTGAAACAATATATTTTTCAGTGTGTATTAATCAGGCTAATTAAGCATCGTGTCCCCCACCTTTACTAACGGGATTGCTTTAGAATTCAGTTCGGACACCTAATTTACCCTCGAATCAATCGTGCTTGAACTAGTTAGATCACAACTCGCTTTTGATTCTAATCACATCGCAACTAGTGGGACAGGAGCTGTTGGTTGACCGGTCCAATGATGAATAATTGAAAAACAGACTGTCTGACAGATAAATTTTTGATTCTAAACAAGAAAATAGTAACATGGATGAATGAACAAATCAGGTACTGGAGTCTGCTGACTGTGTGTTTATTAACATTTACGTAATTGCTGTACTAAATTTTGAGGCTGCATGATTGTGAGTCAGAACAGGTTAAGTGTGTGTACGGTTTTCTCAGCGCAGAGTTCATAGAGATGGAGTCGGAAATCAGTGACCTCGGTAACTGCAAACCTTTAGACTTTCCCCATTTTTAATCTGATTCATGGCTATCAACAGGCAATCTGAAAATTTTCTTTCGTACTGACGGAACAGTTGTAGCCGGTCAACTGAGGTCCAATCGCGCTTGAAACCGTTTTAATCACACAAGTGGTGATGAGTAGCTCTGGATATCCGTCGTTCAGCTAGGTGAGACTTTCACACACCGATGATCAGCAACGTGTCTGGTTCGTTTTCATTCCACCTAACTAAGCAACATTAAGATCAGTACGAATAACTTGTAAACACACAAGGATCAGTAAATGAGTTTAGTTGCTATCGCCTCAACGAACCTCCAGAAACATCCTGCGTAGCACATTCAATCCCATTGGTATCACTGTGATCTTAATGGGGTGAATCCTGTATGCTAAACTATGCAGAACTTATAATCTCGGTGAGTTTTTCACCAGATGAGTTGGTCTGGTTCAATGTTCATCCCCGACTAGAAGAACACCCAGTTTGAGTTGGCGAAGGAGAGGGGCGCGTGATAGCCGATCTGTAGATCAAGTTAGCTAAAATTCAGGTCTGCGCTGGGTTTCACTGAAGGTAGAATATGAACATGACTGACCACGGTGCATTTAGATTGATTTCCTTCAGGTCGTTCTGTGGATGGAGGATGATTAAACACTGTCCAACGAAATCCTGACTGTGGATAGACTAAAGCGGATTCTGTTGCGTGGTGAATTTTAATACAATTGAAAGAGCGTGAAAAACACTCAAGACGGAAATAAATATTATAATAAACTATTTTAGTCAATATAAGTTGAAGAAAAGTTTTTAATGAATACCTCACCGTTCTGTAAGTCTTTTAAATGATAACAACTCAACAAGACCACTCATTAGATAAACTTTTAAGCCTGAAATTTTGTTTTCGTTTGATAAAACTTTTTCACTTCACATGACTGTTAGCATGTAAACCTATCGTTTAGTTGTAAATTGAGTGGATTTGGTAACCACTGATTACGATTTGATCTTCAAATCTATTGGTGCGAGAATTCCCTGTTTAACCATTTGTGAACCTGAAAAATGAGACGTAGCTTCATTTTACCAGATCAATTGCGTGAACAAAGAGCAATCTGATGTTACTGCGTCCATAAATTGCGAATCCACCCTACTATAAACCTCTCTGTGTGTTTTGTTATGAAGAACTAAGTGTGACATTTTGACGTATCAGAGTTGTAGCTGGAATGTGCTGTCAAGTACCACAACAACTGAGAACTACCGGTTAGTTTTCGTTGACTGGCATCTGTGGGCTTGGGCAAGCATACCATCGGAACCGTACGGAAATTTGGGAGTGAATGTAAAAATCAGCCTTAATTCGTGTTATCCAGTTGTACACCTTATGAATCACGACACTCCCTGGATAGCATAAGTTTGTGAATAGTAAAATCACTGAATGTGACACTGACGTACGGCAACACTGAATTGTCGTGATGGTTTATTTCTGCTCACTTTTGCCAAACGAAGCCACATGCCGAGGAACTTAAGATCTAACGATCCATTGTAGAACGAAGACTCAATAAGGATTTGCGAGCACTCTAAACCTTTCCACTTCATGTGCTACATCTAGATGTAACGGTTGTACAGAAATGTCTGGTGCAGGTTACTTCACGTATTTACAAAGTTGGGGGTTTGTTACACTTTATGTGTGTGTGTAATAGTGAAATCCAACTTGGATGGAGAAATGTGCAGGCAGATTGGGACAAGCACTTTCTGAAAGGGGCCGACTGGAAAGTCTGGGAATGCGACAGCTGCGGTCAGTGTGGGTGATGTTCAATGTATGTGTTTAATCTGCCTTAGAGTAGTTCAGCAATGCTAGTGAGCCGAGAGGTGCAAAAAAGGGGAGTTTGTGAACTTTTCTGAACAAGTTTCCCTTCTGTCTCTCCGGAGCTACTTCAGATATTATCGAAAATCTGGAACCCTAAACACACTCTCATGACGCACACACAGCAGTTAAATTTTGCTGTTGTAGCTGACTTCGAGAAGCTAACGGCATTTCGACAAGATGGCCACAACAGAAGTGAGAACTCAATTAGGATAAGCTCTGCCACGAATAAATACACACACCTGTAGTCGCCGTCTGAGAATCAAGCAGGTGATGAGCGTGGGTATAGGTGCATTATTACGCACAACCTGCCTCCAGCCAAAAGCGCTGATGTCGTCACTCGAGCGGTGCACGATCTAGACCAGTGGGCATTCTTAGCATCACTCATTGGTACGTCTGATATAACAACCATTGACGTAAATTGTCTGCTCCGGCAAGCGTATTTAGTCTTGATAAGCTCGACTCGACTTCTGCGACTAAATTACAGACCAGGACGAACGACGGGAGCTTGACCAGTAACCCGCCTACAGTTACCTATTGGGTTCAGGCACCACTGTTACAGGCCAAGGAACATCACGTGAGATTAGAGATAGCTACACATCATCGCAAACTTCAAGAATTTCCCTCAGATACCAAATCCAGCCCAGGGGTTCAAAATAACCATTCAAATGGTGAATGGCGGCTTCAAGGTATGCTACGACAAGCCAGCTCAGTCTTTCTTATTCCAGGAACCTCCTCAAGTGGATTCATCTGCTATGTCAACTGTAGGCAATAAAAGTCCCCCCGGGATTGTTTTTACAAACAAGTGGCTCCCATTCTCAGTAAACTAGACCATCCAGTTCATAGTAGACATCAAGCATACCTAGTATGGAAAGGAAGCGTGGGAAGACGAATCGTCCACCTTCCGCGAGATAGTATTTTACAAAGATGAGAAAATCGGTAAACCAAGATGGTGAAGCTCTTTTGGTTCCTAACTAAAGACCCCAAGCATCCACGACAAGGTGGTACTGGATCTTTCGGAATCAGGCTGACAAGTAGTTAACGTCATCTGAAACTTCACTTGTCTGTTTGATGTGAGTTACAGATTGTCGTCCGCGCACAGGGATGTCGACATAGCCTTGTACGTCTAGTGTAGGATACCACCTTTGGGTTGTACTCAAATATCGATAATGGACTACCCTACTCACCTGGAATGACACTAAACAAACCACTCACCCGCTGGGGCTATCTTTAGAACGGTACTGGAAGCTTACTTACTCCAGCACGTCCAGAACCAGATGAGGTGTTGGGTAGGACAAACGTCGTCTTGTCTTGACTACGGTCTTACTAACGAGGTTGGCATGACAAGCATTCCACACTTCACAGCTCTACTTGATAGCAATGGTCATGGGATAATTGAATTCAGCTATCCACCTGGTACTAGACAATATAGCCTCAAAACTACAGGCCTAGAGACCCAACACAAGAAAAATTTCGCAAGAATAGATGCAGACTAGCGAGGTTAAGTAGCCTGGCTTCGTCATCACATTTAGCTTAGAAGTCTACTGGCAGCTCATCGTTGAGAAGTCCACCGATGATATTAACACCCACGTTTCAGCAACATATCGCCGACCTAGTGGGAAACCAAGTCGCTCGAGGAATAGAACTATACGTCTGATTAAGTTGAAACATTCAGCCTGGAGTAAGTACCGACTAAACTGAACTTGATTTTGTTGTGTAAGGTATGTGGCGCCTTCCTATCACAGATCCTCTTTGTATTCAACTTGGTCTTGGTCATAAGCTAAAGATGAATCCTAAGCTTTTCTACAGCGAAGTCGCAGCACAGACAAGAAGTGAGGTTGACCTTTCGTAACTGCAAACCTCTGTTGGATTTACCAAGACAGATGCAGAGGCAGCCAACATTTTGTGTAAACAGTACGTGCACAACTGCAAATCACGCGAGATTTTTAATCGCATAGAAAACAGCGTGAATGATTTACCCAGATTTTGATGTCACCGGTCAGAATCAGATTAAGGAACCTACTAACTCACAAATCATCCAGTTCTGTTTTGATACCATCTGTCATTTTGAAAGCTACGTTATGGAATTACCGGACACACTTACAGAACTCTTCAACTGGCGGCCTACCAAATACCTGGAAACCGTTCATAGTCACACACACGTGGACATAACCCGGCAAACTATCCATTGACAACGTTGCTGTTAGTATTCTTTAGTGTGATGTAGACCTTACTACATGGTTCTCTAACGGCAATGTTCGAAGGCCTCGAACTCATCACTAAGGAGCAACATGACTTTCGTAAGAGACATTCGTGCGTCACTTATCTGCTGACTGCTTGCGATATTTGACGAATGCTGCAGATAGAGGACTGGCCACAGAAATGATTTATCTTGACTTTTCCAAAGCCTTAGACAGGATTAATCGTCCCATCCTGTTGCGGAATCTAAATAGTTTTGGCCCTAATGTGCGTTTACTTGCTTAGCTTGAGGATCATTTAAATGAACTTGGATTTGACATGAGGGTGAACGGACAACTCACGCAATGTTCTCCTTTTAACAGTGACGTTCTTCATGGATCAATCTTAGGACCCTTGTTATTAATCGTCTTTTTTTTCTTGAGCTAACCAGTGTAGCCAAATTGCCGATGTTGTACTACGTCGACGAAACATAGCTCTGGAGCGTCTTATAGTACCCGGAAGATGTGGTGATCTTTCAAAACAATCTGAACTGTCTAAACCGGTGATCTGTAAACAGTAAATTACTGTTTAGCGTTAACAAGTGTAAAGATGTACACACTAACCATCAACATTGAGTTGACCGTTAACTGGGTGATACAAATCTGCTCGTGTCAGCATGCGTACGAGACCTAGGGACCATAATGGCAGACAGTTTAATTCTGCCCACAACTAGTGCCGTATTATGTAAAATGCACATATAATCCCAAAATTCCTTCCACCCGGAAATGTCTTCCAGTACGTTTGGCTCCATAATCCGCCCACATCTGGTGATGAACGTATATACCTGCCGTTCTTATCTTAAAAATGATTCGATACCTATTGAGTGTTCAGAGACAGACCACTAGAGGAATTGTGGGGCTAGGAATGATACCCTACTTAGAAAGACCTGCAGAGTCAGATCATTTTTTGGTTAATTATAAAAACTTCGGAGGAGACCTAGCTGAAACATGCGAAATACTCCACACCCTGAGTCATCCATTAACATGTATTTCGATAAACAAG